>CAUYON010135154.1:0-20252 GCA_963573935.1 Arctocebus calabarensis | reverse complement strand
CTTGGGCTTAAGCGATTCTCTTGCCTCAGCCTCCCTAGTAGCTGGGACTACAGGCGCCCGCCACAGCGCCTGGCTATTTTTTTGTTTTGCAGTTCGGTCGAGGCCGGGCTTGAACCCGCCACCTTCGGTATATGGGGCCGGCGCCCTACTCGCTGAGCCACAGGAGCCGCCCATCACTCACACTTCTTGGAACCCTCTAAACTCATCCATTCTGTTTGCCAGTGCACCCAGCTCCTTCCCCCCAGCTCCTTTCTTGCTGCTCACAGCAGGATATCTGTATCTTTTGATCCAGTTTGAAAGTCACAGTTCTTCTCAAAGCAGCCCTCTGTCCACAGCACATTTTCCACCAACTCCCCATGTCAGGTCTAGATATGACTAACACTTTCATTGGTCCTGGGTATTTCTTATAGTTCCACCCGACGCTCCCCACACTTTCAGTTATAGTCCTTTTGCTAAGCCTTTCTCTCTTTCTCTTTCACATTTTATCTCCTGGCACCTTTGAATCTATATAGTTAAACTACCACAGCACATTTAAATTACATAGATCCAAAAATTACATAGATTCCTCTTTCTTTCTTTTCTTTTCTTTCTGAGACAGAGTCTCGCTTTCTCGTGGCATTGTAGCTCACAACAACTTCAAACTCTTGGGCTCAAGCAATCCTCTTCTCTTAGCCTCTGGCACCTGCCATGAGGTCCAGCTAGTTTTTTTTTTTAGTAGAGATGGAGTCTTGTTCTTGCTCTAGCTGGTCTTGAACTCTTGAGTTAAAACAATCCACTGGCCTCAACCTCCCAGAGTGCTAGGATTACAGGCACGAGCCACCTTGCCCGGCCTAATCCTTTCTTGATTGGGCTGATTTGACTGTGCTATTTCTTGCTGGGCCCATGACCAACACAATAGGCTATAAAAGATAACACTGAGAAAATACTTATAATTATTTTCTGCAGATGATCATCAAATGCTTGACCTTGTGAAGTAGGCACATTTATTTATTATTCCCATTTTACAAAGGAGCAAGTAAGACTTAAAGAAGTCCAACATAAAGCCAGGCAGTATGGGAGCTGGACTTTGAATTTATATAGTCAGTGGGTAATAACTTCAGCTTCACTGTCTCCCAACATGAACAGATTCATAAAGGTATCACAGTTCTTTCAGAACTCCTTCTCTCTTCCTAAAGCTGCAGCTCAGGGGGAAGGTAGATTAGCATGGCCCAGGGTGGGACTTTGGCTAGGCACCATGGGGTTGCACAGACTGGAAATCAAAAACTGGTTGAAAAGACTGAGGTTAATGAGAGCCAGGTTTCTCACTGCCTAAAGAAGAAAGTAGAAGAATAAACAGCATGTTGTTGGGCTGGAATGGCAGATATCAGTGTGGACTTGTGACTTTTAATATGTACTTTAAAAATTAAAGTAGAGTGGCACCTGTGGCTCAAAGGAGTAGGGCGCCAGCCCCATATGCCGGAAGTGGCGGGTTCAAATCCAGCCCCGGCCAAAAACTGCAAAAAATAAAAAAAGAAAAAGAAAAATTAAAGTATAAGACCACGTGTGGTGACTCTCGCCTGTAATCCTAGTACTCTGGGAGCTGAGGAGGGTGGATTGCTTGAGCTTAGGAGTTTGAAACCAGGCTGAGCAAGAGCGAGACGCTGTCTCTACTAAAAATAGAAAATGCTAGCTAGGCATGATGATGGATGTCTGTAGTCCCACCACTTGGGAAGATGAGACAAAAGGTTAAAGTTACTGTGAGCTATGACGTCATAGCACTCTACCCAGGGGGACAGAGTGAGATTCTGTCTCAAAAAAAAAAAAAGTTAAAATATAGATGTGTACACGCATGTGAATGAACGTGTGAGTATGAGAGTGTGTATGAATTGCAATGTGTATTTGAAGTTTCCATGAGGGTGAGCAGTAAGCATGTGGCGTGCATGTAGACAGATATTAATGTGTATACGTGCACATATATTTTGCCCTCATTCTAACCTAGAAAGAGCACAGAGGTAATGACGCTCATGCAGCAATGAATGTGTCTGGTGTCCAGATCTTGATCTCTAAATCCTATTCTCTATTCAGTAGAACCAGGGCTTCTCGGAGAAGATGGAGGACTCCAGGACTGGGCGTGTGAAGTATGGGAACACTCCTGTGCCAAAAATAATGACTGAGATTTGTTGAAAGGACACAGGAGCCAGCTTGAAGGGGCTCCCACTGGCCATGTCTGGGACACTGTGAGAGTGAAGTAAGAAAAAATAGTAATCTGTTAACTAAACTAGGAATCCAAGCCCTAGGAATAAACAGACCTAGAGGAAGGATGAAGTTTAAACAAAAATCATGATTTGGTAACATTACAGTAATAACTGAGTCAGACAAGAAGCACCAACAGGATATCTAAATAATCTCAAAATGTCTTCCCACAAATACCTACTAATTACATAACAATCAATCCAAAATACGAACTTTTCAGTGGAGAAATGTGGCCAGGCACTATCCTAACCAAGTAATAAAGAGTTATCATCCCTGTGGGGATAATGCCTTTGCCCCAAAGGCATAACCTGAATCCAATCATGAAGAATCATCAGACCTATACTCCTCAAAAACAGATCTTGGAAGACAAAAACAGACTGAGCAATTGTCTCAGAGAGGAAGGGACTGAAGTGATAGGATGATTAAGAGTAGCTTGAGATTCTTTTTTTTTTTTTAGACAGAATCTCACTATGTCACCCTCGGTAGAGTGTCGTGACATCACAGCTCACAGCAACCTCAAACTCTTGGGCTTAAGCGATTCTCTTGCCTCAGTCTTCCAAGTAGTTGGGACTACAGGTGCCTGCCATGGTGCCCAGCTATTTTTTTGTTGTAATTGTCATTGTTGTTTAGCAGGCTCCGGGCTGAGTTCGAACCCGCCAGCCCTAGTGTATGAGGCCGGTGCCCTAACCACTGGGCTATGGGTGCTGAGCCTTCTTTATGATTTTTCTTAATATCTTCTTTTCTTTAGCAGACTTTATTCTATGAAGACACATATAATACACACAACATATAAAATATGTGTTAATAGACTGTTTATATTATTGGTAAGGCTTTGAATCAATAGTGGGCTATTAATAGTTACATTTTGGAGGGAGTGAAAAATTATACACAGATTTTTTTGATTGTTAGTTTTGCTAATCCCTGTGTCATTCACGGGTCAACTGTATTTGTCTGGCACCAGTAAAAAAAAAAAAAAATTGAGCAAAGCTGCTTTTAGCCAGAGGTATCTGGCCAATGGGCTCCGATGCCCGAGCTTGGCCTGCCTTACACTTTTTAGCAGCAGGATGGAGCCAATCTATAACCTGTTCCAGCGCGTTAGCACAGACTTGAGTGGGAAGGCTCAGCAACATGGTACAAAGTGTAGCAAGAAAAGAGGCTGCTGCTACAGGAAAACAGTGTGGGAACAAGCTAAAAACACTCCATGCACATTGAAAAAAGGTCAAGCTGTTCCTAGCCACCCTCAAAATTAGGCTGTGCGGAGCCCTGCAAACTTCAGAACGCTCTGGGCTTCTCCCATCCAAGTACTAACCAGGTCCGACCCTGCTTTGCTTCCGAGATCAGGCACGTTCAGGCTGGTATGGCCATAGACAATGCTCTGGGTTTCTATTCTCAGGCCCTGCATCCTGTCAAGAGCCACCGGCTACCACAATTGCTTTCATTCCTAACCCTGCCTTTCCCTTTCCGCTGCTGCCTAAACTTTCCCTTTCACCGCTTGGAAGCTAGGAAGCAAAGGGAGCCTTGTGCTCCCGTCCCACTCCTGGCTTCTGCCTGATGGACGAGTCTGCAGACGCCTGAGTCTCGTAGACCAGGTCTGAAGCCTGTAAAGTCACAAAAACAACCGAAACCAGCTTCCCATGGCTCAATATCTGAATGGAAAAAATCTGCAAGGGGGACTGATTTACCCTCCATAAAAACTGTTCTGATTTTTCTCCAATGCTGGGAGGTTAGGATTGCAACATTATAGGAATTTGACATTCATTCATTCCTAATAAGGAGAAAACTAGAAAGAAAGAAATTTATGAATATTCCAAGGTCAAAACAAAGAAGTGTGAAACCCTGTCAGACACTATCCTGAACTTGTCCAGCTCAATAACACAAGAATTAGCATTTGAAGCACCAAAAATCAATAAAGAAGCTTGACTGGCCTGATGTGGATATAAACAACCCTGTCCTAAGGTTCTAGGGGGGTCAAATGCAGACGAATGAGCCCATACGAGAACCCAGACCACAGCCGAGGAGTAAATACTGTGAAACGGAAAAATCTAAGTAAAAGCCACAAAAGCACTAACAGGGCTTCAGCACAAACCCTTCAGCTCACTGCTGATGAGCTGGGAGGAAGAAAACACAGACCAGAGAGAGGAGATGGTATTTTATTAGAAAGGAGATGGTTGCAGCCATTTGATTTCTAAAAAGAGGAGGAAATATGGTTTATATAAAATTACAAACAAGAAATCTAATCATGATAACTACTAATCAGGATTAAATGGGTGCTTTATTTATTTTTTTAAGTGAGTCTTGCTTTGTCACTGGATCTAGCAGGGGGAGACCTGAATGAACATTTTGCCCTACAGTGTGTCCTTCATTCATTGTTGAACGATTTCATCTCCTAATCGACCTCATCTTTAATACAAATGTAATCATCGTGACACTGGCACTTACTAGCCAGGTGTCCTTGGGCAAGTATCAAAAACTCTCCAAACCTTCGTTTCCTCCTGGGAATTGTAGCAGTACCCAGTTCAAAGAAATAATGCCCCCCAAAGCACTTAACAGTCCGTTTCTGAGCAGATACACTAAAGGCCAACAAGCACATAAAAAAAGGTTCCACATCATTGTGAATTAGGGACATACAGATCAAACCATACGAAGATACCACTTCACATCCACCAGAAGGGCTAAAATGAGGAACACAATAACAAGCATTGACAAAGATACGGAGAAACTAGATCCCTCATACACTTGCTGTTGGGCATGGAAATGTTACAGCCCTTTGGACACCAGTTTGGCAGTTCCTCAAATTGTTAAACATAGAGTTGCCACTTGGATCGGCAATTTCAGTCTTGGCGTCCGCCCAGGGGAAATGAAAACAAGTGTTCCCACGAAGACTTGTTCATGAAGAATCTGTTCATGTTAATGTTTATGTCCTAGCAGGATTATGCATAATAGCCAGAAGTGGAAACAACCCAAAACGTCCATCAGTGGATGAATGGTTAAACAAATGTGGTATAGCCATACAATGGCTATACTTTATATTCATCTGTATAAAGTGGGAAGTGCTGGATTCATACTATGGACCTCCAAAATAAGATGGGAAGTAAAAGGAGCCAGAAATGAAAGAATATGTATTGTATGATTCCATTAATATGAAATGTCCAGAAAGGGCAAATCGATTGAAATAGAAAAGTAAGGGTTGGGTGTAGAAATGGGAAGTGGTTATGAATAGGCACAAGGTTTTTCTTTTCTTTCTTTTTTTCTGAATGAGTCTCACTCTGTTGCCTGGGCTAGAGTGCCACAGGATCAGCCTAGCTCACAGCAACCTGAAACTCCCGGGTTCAAGTGATCAGCCTCCCGAGTAGATGAGACTATGGGCGCCCACCACAACGCCCTGCTAATGTTTCCATCTTTAATAGAGATGAGATCTGGCTCTTGCTTGGGCTGGTCTAAAACTACTGAGCTCAAGGGATCCTCCCGCCTAAGACTCCCAGAGGCGAGAGCCACCACACCCAGCCCATAAGGTTTCTTTTTGAGGTGATTAAAATATTCTAAATTAGATTGAGATTGTGGTTGCATAACTCTAAATACGTTATAAATCATTACATTGTATACTTAAAATTTGTGAATGTTATAGTATGTCAATTATGCTGCATAAATTTTGGTGTAAATTACCCCTCAATAAAGCTGTTACCTTTGGGGGAAGAAAGATAATTAGTCCAGTGCCTGGCATTGTAAAAACTTGTGCAATGACGGTGATTTACATGCCTTCTGGAAAAACTTTCTAGTGCCTAACACTGGGGCTCAAGACACAGCCCTAACCTCTGTGGATCTACTGTAAGCTCTGTCTGTGCCTGGGAGGGTAGAAAATGTCTGGATTTGTATGAAAACACCACCAGGTTTATTTTATACTATCAACATAAGGAGAATTTCAATTCTAACACCAAAGCATTGTGTGGGTTGAGGCTCTGCAATTCTGTTGTCTGTCAGTACCATGAGATGATTAAACCACAAGCCTCCCAGCAGGAAAATAAAGGTTATCAGAGAAGTAAAGAGAGAACGCCCCTGGGGCAGAGATGACAAACAGCAGCTCTTCCTGGGGGTAGGGGGTTGTCAAAGATCTCTGAGCTCAGAGCGGCTCAGCGGGGCCCTAGAAGATAACTGGGATTTTTCCAGGCAAAGAAAGGCCTAGGGGGAAACTGGTATAAAGGCAAAGAGGTCTGCTTGGGGAATAATAATTATGCAGGGAATTCAAGTCAGAGCTAAATAAACCACTTGAACTACATGGTCAGGATATTTTAAATCAAAGCCTCTCAAGTCCAAACTTACTCTGGCAAAATTCCTTTAAATCTTGATTTCACTTTGCTAGACCTGAACTAAAATGTACCGACTTCAATCCTCTAAATGCATTAAGAAGGTAATTTAGACTGATCTTGGCCATCAGATGACTAATTCCCATAGGTCCACCATGCTTCCAAGTGTTTGTCTTTTTTCCTAATGGGTTTAGCCTAAGTAGCAAAGGACGTGTGCTCTTTGGAAAAGCTGGTGAGAATGGGGAAGGGTGTGTGTAAGTTGGGGTGGGGGGGAGCTTGATTCCTGCCCTGAGGACTGCTTAAAAGGTGAGCCAGAATTGAAAAATCGCATAATAAACTTTCTGCCAAGCTGAAGGAGAGTTTTCTTCATTTGTTGAAGACATTTTATTACACACGAAGAACAGCAACTTTTCCTTTGCTGTTCCTTTGCTGCGCCACTCAAAGTGGTAACAGAACCCCAGTCAACAATGAGGCTAAAGTCCAAGCACGTCCTGGGGACAGCCATGCAGTTGCATTCTCACATGCAGGGGTGAGAGGGGTAGGGAATAGCAGTGGCGGGGACTGAGAGCTGCACGGATAGTTAAGATGCTATGGAGGAGGCCACACCAGAGAAGGAGAATGACTAGATCCTGATAAGAACTGATTAGAGCAGGCTGCAAAGTTCAGAGCATTCCAGAACCAAGGGCAGCACCAACAAGGGTGTGGAGGCCATTTGGCTCCAGACCGCTCTAAAGGCCACAGGAGCTTGGCAGGCTTCTAATAAGTCACAGAAGAATACTACTGCCTAGTGCCAGGCCATAGGCAGGCGACATTGCTGGGAAAAGCTATAGCTGAGGAGACCTACGTGGCCGAACACCCAATTTCTAACAAAAAATGTATACCTTGTGCAGTCACAGCCAAACGTTTGTGGGTTTTGTCTTGTTTTTAATTGTACACAGGATTTTTAATAGAATACTAAAACTAAATCCTTGAAAGTCAACATCTGAGATGTTCACCTGTTCCCTCTCTCTCTCTTTTTTTTTTTTTTCAGTTTTTGCCGGGGCTGGGTTTGAACCCACCACCTCTGGCATATGGGGCCGGCGCCCTACTCCTTTGAGCCACAGGTGCTGCCCTCCCCCCTTTTAACACTTAGCGATTTCTCACCATGTGCCAGTCACAGTTCTTGTACTTTCTAATCCTTCCAGTAGGCCTACAAAGAGATATTTTATCCCAGGATTATAGATGAATAATTAGGCTTGGTGAAAGGAGGCATCTTGCCAAAGTAAAAGGGATTGATTGTGGATGGTAGAGCAGCCTTTCAACACAGGCCTGTTTGCTTCTAAATCCCATGAGAGAGTGTGAGACTCTAGAGAGAAGACAGACCTTTAGATTACATTTTCAACCCATTTAACAGCCCACTGACATCTAAAAAGCGTTCTCATTGATGACCACTGACTCCAGTGCAGATGGATCCAACCCTTATTTTTTTCTTTCCCTTCAATCAACTTTTAGTTTCCTCAGTATAAAATGAAGATAGGTTACCAACGGTAGAGATGATATGTTTTGGATTTTGGTCTTTTTTTTTTTTGAGACAGAGTCTCACTTTGTCGCCCTGGTAGAGTACTGTGGCATCACAGCTCACAGCAACCTCCAACTCCTAGGCTTAGGCAATTCGAGCAGCTGGGACTTTAGGCACCTGCCACAACGCCTGGCTATTTTTTTGTTGCAGTTTGGCCGGGGTCGGGTTTGAACCCACCACCTCGGAATATGAGGCCGGCGCCCTACTTACTGAGCCAGAGGTGCTGTCCTATGTTTTGGTTTTACAAAAGAAATTGTCATGTAAAGGGGCAAGGAAACATTAAAACAGGGTCATGTCTTTGTTAATTCCTTAGAGATCTTAGAAGGTGGTGTAATTAACAAAGAAAAAGCATTATCATTACCATGCAAACCATTTTCTATTTTTTTGAGATAGAGTGTCACTTTGTGCCATGGCATCACAGCTCACAGCAACCTCAGACTCTTGACCTCAAGTTATTGTCTTGCCTCAGCCTCCCTCCCTAGCAAAGTAGTCTTGCTTTGGACTGCTGGCACCTGCCACAACACCACCCAGCTATTTTTAGAGGTGGGTTCTCTTGCTCAGGCTGGTCTTAAACTCCTGAGCTCAAGCGATCTACCCGCCTCAGCCTCCCAGAGGGCTGAGATTTACAGGCATGAGCCACCATACCTAGCCTAAGAAAATCATTTTTGACCGTAATATATATGGACGTGTAAAATGCATATAAGTCAATTAAACCACATATTAGGATAATTTCTGATTTGGAGAAGTTATAATCATTTTTAAAAACTCAATAAAATGTCAAAATTGCCAGTATGATTCCTTTCTTCTGTGTCACTTTATAATTTCTAGCAACTAAGTCTGTTATTTCATAAACTTTAGCATATTTAATATAAAACCCATAGGATACTGAATTTCTAGGTCCCCTGAGTCCTATGTCCTATAAATATTTAACTTCAAGGTAACACAGGTATGAATTATCCTCTTGGGGGAAGAGAACTAGCAAAGACTACAGTCCCAGACTGACCGTGGTTCTCCTTGTGATTTTTGGACTTTATAATGGTGCAAAAGCAATATGCATTCAGAAGAAACTGTACTTTGAATTTTCACTTTTTTCCCTGGGCTAACCATTTGTGGTACAATACTCTCTTACCATGCTGGTCCACAGCAGTAAGACACGGGTCCCAGTTAGCCACATAGTGACAAGAGTAAGCCACCAGTATTGTACTCCACAGTGTACTGTATTCAATAAACCACATGAGATATTCAATGTTTTATTATAAAATAGGCTTTGTGTTGTAGGATTTTGTCCAACTGTGGGCTGATGTGAGTGTTCCAAGCAAGTTTAAGATAGGCTAGACTAAGCTATGCTGTTCAGTAGATTAAGTGTATTAAATGCATTTTCAACTTATGATGGGTTTTCAGGATGTAACCCCATTGCAAATTGAGGCGTATCTGGAGTCCAACTTAGCTGGGGAAGGAGAAAGAAGAAAGTAAAATTAGGGTGTGAGCCACACAGAATGCCCAAAGAACCCACCCAGTGACAGGTGAAGGAGGGAAGACCATGGTTAGCTAGATCCGCTCACAGGTTAAACATTACCCTCCTCCTTCTAGGGTAGCTATAAAACTAATGCCACTGAATCCCTGATAGTGTACGAAAGTCATAGTCTGCCAGGACATTTACCACCTTTGCAAGAGACTGTGTTTTCTTGAAAAGACCAATTCACTGATTTCCTTTCCTAGGAGTTGACAATAAGTAGTATTTCTGGCAGATATGAAAATGGAGTTCAAGCCCAGCTAGTAGCAGAATTTATCCTCCCAAATGTTCCTGCCCTGCATGTTTTTCCACACCCAGTGTCTCAGAAGCTTGGTGAGCATGATTGGTTTAGGCATGTAAATTCCCTCTGGCAATGGTAAGATCACGGCCACATCCCTGAGCCTCAAGTATGAGTTCCTAAGGCCACCGTGATTCAGATCTGCCCTTCTCAGTGCCTACAGCTACATGTGTCACGATTCCAGCACCTGGCACCTCAGCATTGCCTTTGTACGTACATGGGAACTAAGGAGATGTGCCAGTCTCCAATAGTGACTGAGAGGCAGAGCAGGGTGGACTAGACAGCAAAGGGAAATGCAATAAACCTCCCATATCAGCGGCTCAAGTAGAAACGCATGCCGAAGAATGCCAACAGGGCTGTCCTGGGGAGAGAACAAATTGCAAGCAGAGAGGGTCTGTCTGCCAGACTCACAGTGTCCCAGTTGCCTCCCCTGTCCTCTGCTCCTTTCTGGGAACCTTGGCAATCCTTCCTCACATCCCCACCCAAGCCTAGAACAGGCTCTGTTCTCATTCATTCTTATTTTAATGTGAGTTCAAAATCCCCATGGAGTCCTTTTAGAAATAAGCCTTTGTAGCAAGTGAAGCAGAAGTCATGAGTCCATTTTGAAATTTTTCGATCTGAGAAATACATTCGGAACAACCACCACCACCACAAAACCCACTGCCTGTCCACATCACCGCCAGATAATCACTAGCTCAGAGAGAGGGTAGGAAGTGCGCACATGTGCTCCTCTGGCCTGTAAATGTTCTTTTCCCCCAGGGAAACCATCCTTGGCTGCGTCAGATGCAGACTAGCAGGGATGCCATCCTATTGTGGCCTGGGCTAAGAAGGAGGAAGGGAGAGGAAGGAGAGAGGGCAGGAAGGCTGGATTTCACAGCACCAGTGGAGTTTATCTGGCAACATCTCTACAGCCGCATGCCACTCCCTTTCTGCACACCCTCCTCCTGGGTTCCTTTGCCTGAGTAGGCCACACAGCCTTCTCCTGCGAGACGCCTCCAGAGGACCTGCCGCTTCCTAAGGGACTTACTACGGTCTGGAGACGCATCATGTTTCGTTTCACTCTTTCCTTTCATTTCAATTTTTTATTATGTAATTTTAATTGTATTCTTTTCTTTTATTTTTTTGAAACCACATAAGCTTGAAACCACCTGGGCTACAGCTGATTGGACCACTTGCGGCCTAACGAAGCGCCACTGTCTGTGAGGAGTGGCGTGGAGTGAGAATCGGGACCCTCGCTGCACAACGGCTACAGGACCCGAAGCAACGACTCCCTGAGAATGTGTGGATGAGACACAGCGAGGGATGCTGTCAATACAGCAGCCCAGAGACGGGCAGCCGTGAGGATCCCACGGGCACAGGGACGCTCTGCCGCAGAGGCGAGGGTTGCAGACGAGGTAGAAGGAGCTGGCAAACCCAACAGAGCAGAGATGGAGCCTCTGAGGCTCGAGGAGGGCTGGCTTCTCTGCACTGCAGGGAAGGGCAGGGCTGTCGTCTGACCGGCCCACCAAAAGCAGCAGCAGCGCAACCGCTGGCCATAGGCACTTTGGATAGATTGAGTGAAACAAAATACATCATTTAAATCCATTTCGCCCTTCAGCTCATTGCTTAAGTGCCGGGAGGAAGAGAACACAGAAGAGAGAGAGATTCCTAGAGGGGGAAATATGGTGTGCATAAAACCATAGAAAAGGGATCGAATCACTGTAACTACTTAGCAGGATTAAACCGGTTGCTTTATTCATTTATTTTTGAGACAGAGCCTCAAGCTGTCACGCTGGATAGAGTGCTGTGGCATCACAGCTCACAGCAACCTCCAATTCCTGGGCTCAAGCAAGTCTCCTGCCTCCGCCTCCCAAGTAGCTGGGACTACAGGCGCCCGCCACAATGCCTGGCCATTTTTTGGTGACAGCCATCATTGTTGTTTGGCCGGCCCGGGCTGGATTCGAACCCGCCAGCTCAGGTGTACGTGGCTGGCGCCTTAGCCTGTTGAGCCACAGGCGCCAAGCCTTTATTTAAATGAGTCTTAGCTATTGCTTTGTCTTAGCTTTTTTAAAAATGAGTCTTAGCTATTGCTTTGTCACAGGATCCAGGAGGTCGGAGACCTGAATGTGTCCTTAATTCAGTGTTGAATGATTTCATCTCCTAAACAACCTTATCTTTAATACAAACGTAATCACCTTGACGCTGGCAGTTACTAGCCAGGTGTCCTCAGACAAGTAACAGAAACTCTCCAAACCTCAGTTTCCTCATAGGAATTGTTACATTACCTTGTTCAAAGAAATAATGCCCCCAAAGCATTTGGTCCTCTTCTAAGAAGATGTTTTCCTTTAACGCGGCTCTAGACCATCTAAATTCACATATGTGGCTCACATGATAATATTCCTATCAGGAGTTCTAGCTTCCCTTGGAACCATTTCAGCTGTGAGATTTTTTTTTTTCCTGGCCCAATTATTGTTTCAAGAATCTTAATAATAAGCCCCTAATCTCTGCAATCAACAAGAACAACCTCAAAATACCCATCCTCCCAAAACCCCATACACGAATAGAAAGGCCTTCACAATAGAAAGGATCCAGATTTCCACCTAGCAGGAGCCTCTTAAGATTCTAGTTCGCTTATCGCCTTCATGCAGGCCTATCCCAGGTCCCTGAGAGGCACAGGACCAGTCGGGGGCCTCTGACAAGAATCCTCCACTTGCGTAGCACAGAAACTAGTTCTGAAGGACATGAATCAGTTCCGAAAGACATGAGTCAGTGCACGTGTTTTCTATTGCTGTACTGATCTGTGCCTGCCAACGAGGGATGTAGTAATAAAAACCCAGTTCCATAGAGCCAGTAAATAAAGTTGGCAAGTCAGGTTGTTACTGTTAGGTTTCTATTCAATTCATTCATTAGAATCTGTGGATTCTTAGGGTGGAAAGAGACAGAGACTCCTGTCCAACCCCGAGGTTTCCTCTTGGGCATTTCCTCTGGCCCTGCTTGCCGTGGGTTTGCTCACCTTTGGGGAAGCTACCCATTCTATTCCCAGCTCCCCGGCTCCTAATCTCCCGCATGCTGGCCCCAGATTCTTCTTCCAAAACACATAATTGGTCTTATTTCTCTTTCATGAGCAAAACTTTTAAGTAGGTGAAAACAGTGATCCTTCTTTGAGTCTTTCTCAGATCAAATATCCTTTTTGTTTGGCTTAGTTCTTAGTTCTTTCATATTATAAAAAAAAATAGAGTTTGGTCTTTTAATCTTGGCTACTCTCTTCGGAACCTGCTTTGCCAATATTTCCCTATACAGTACGGTGGCCAAAAGTGAAGAGTCTGTCACGCTGTGAGTAACACGTGAAAGGAAAGTGGGGTTTTCACTTTCTTTACTCTGGACACCACAATTCTATTTAAATAGCCTCCCTTACCTGACTTTCTCGGGCCCTGATATCTTTTTATCATTACATGCCCCCTTCCAGCTCTGAAAAAAATCACAGACTTATACATAATTCTAAGTCTACAAAGCTTCGCATACCAACATCTAGAATAAGCATCTGCAGTGGTTCACACCCTGGCCCGAACTGAGAGTCACCCGGAGGCTGTACAGATACCACTTGGCTGGGTCCACCCCAGGGAGGAAGCCTCTCTGGGAAGTAAATACTTTTTTAGGCTGTAAATACTTTTAGGAGCTCCAGGTGATCATAAGATGTCTTCCATTTTGACCTAGCAATCTAAAAAGACCATGAATTTTATTCTCATATTGATTCCAGTTACTTTTCTCTTTGAAAGGTGAATGCGAATTTTGATTTTCAACCAGTAAAGCTGAATTTTGAAATCAACCAGCAAAACTGAGTTGGTTCACTGGAAACAACCTGAGATTATTCAAATCATTTGGAATTTGGACTGAAGGAGAGGTGGAGTTAATTTAGTAACAACTGAGACCTCAGTACTCAATTCCGGTATGAGGATAATTAAGTACACGGTGGGGGATAGGGGGTGGGGAGAGCAGAGAGAGGGAAGGAGGGAGAGGGAGGGGTCACCGTGTGGTGTGTGACACACCTTTGGGGGGTAGACCCAATTATAAGAGGGTCTTTATCTAACAAATGCCGTCAATATACCCTCAATGAATCCCCAACCATGAAAAGAAAAGAAAATCAACTTAGGATAAAAGGATATCGGTCAGGCTTAGGAGACTTGGTTTATAATTGGTGAATTCACTTAATGGTTGTGTGTTTTGTTTCAGAAAAGAATTTGAAAATGAAGAATTTAAAGAGCTTTATCCTGCTTCCATTTTGAAAGGAGCTTCCACAGGGGCAAAAATATTATTAAAATGTCCATATTGCCATTCAAACTTTATAATATGTATTCCTGCTTTTAAATCTCATTAGACTCAAAAGAGAGTTAAGTTTAATTTTTCATTTGTACGGCCAGTGTTCTCTCAATCTTGTGTCCTCTGTCAAGGCCCCAGCTCCCATTTGGGGTGGGTCTATGGGCCCAGAAAAGCAGGTTGAGAAATCAGCAAAATCAAATCACACAGTTGAGTTTCCACCTCTATGGAATTGCTGTGTCTCAGTTTTCTCACCTGTAAAACAGGCATGATTTGTGTCCTACTCTGTAAACAGAAATATGGTGAAATTTTTGTTTTAATTTAACATTTGAAACTGAGAACAAGTTTGATTATTAACCTTTTTTTTTTGTAGAGACAGAGTCTCACTTTATCACCCTCAGTAGAGTGCTGTAGCGTCACAGCTCACAGCAACCTCCAACTCCTGGGCTTAGGCCTGGGCTCTCTTGCTTCAGCCTCCCGAGCAGCTGGGACCACAGGTGCCTGCCACAACACCCGGCTTATTAACATTTTTTACTCTTTTCTAAGCATTTTATTCCGCATTAACCTTGCAATGTTTGTTCGTTAAAAACAAACGTTAAGAGACATACATACCAGGTATCCTATTGAGCGTTACCCAGAAGTGTTCATCAGGGCTGTATGTATCCTTGGACCAGGAGAATAAGTCGAGTGCGTGCTGGTCTTGGAGGACAAAGTTGGCAAATTCCCTTGTGAGGGCCACATAGGCAGTGCCAAAGTAAATGGTCATATTGTGAGGAGGAGGAGTTTTTAATTTTGTTGTTTTAATCACATAGGAATGTTTATTGTTTAATAGTTCTTGATGGACATATTTAGTCCGTCCAATGGCGTGATCAGGGGGCAGCACCCCTGGAGTAATATTTTTCCCTTTAAATCCTTTCAGATACTGAACTATTTCCCTGTTGGTTTTCAAGGGAAAATCTTGCCCGCAGCTGTTGATGGCATACTTCCAGGGAACCTCGGCAAGGACAAGGTCTTGAAGGCAGTTCAGGTCAGCCTGGAGCCTGGAGATGCCACCGTAGACCACTGGCTCCAGCCTGGAAGCCAGAAAAGCATTGGGGAAGCAGCTCAGGAGTTGTTTCACTGCATCTTTAAATGCATCTGTCGCCTTCTGATCCAGGTGCACACAGTAGACGTTTTGGGGCATATAAATCGCCCTGAAGAGCCTCTCAAAAGTGCCAAAGTCTTTGTGGATGGTCACTATGTAGGCCAAAGGAAATGCAGCCTCTTCTTCTGAGAGTGGTTCTGTTATATAATGACTTTGAGCCTTGTAATCACGACAGGTAGCTTCATCGAGGGTAGTTTTCAATGCATTTTCTGTTAGGTAAAAAACCTTCCCCTTAAAAATCTGATGACAGGCTTCTCCTAACAGGGAAGCATTGGACAGAGCTGCCCTCAGAAAATGTTTATTCTCCCCTAACTCATTGTTGTAAACAAATATAAAAATCAGAGCAGTAATAAGAGACACACTAAAAAGACAGTACTTCCAAGAACCCATCATTCAAAACCAGGAAATGAGTAAAATGTCTCTTGAGGTATGATCAGAGTGTGGATCGTTTGAACTTACATTTTTCTCCAGCATTCAGAATCATCTCTTTGATAGATGCAGCTCCGAGCGGCTGTTCTGTGTCCTTCCAACTGACAGTTCTGGTCCTGTTTCTTCCTTCCCTCTTCATTTACCGCTATGTTGCATTTTCACTTTTCTTTGGCACATTGCTGAAGCGGCTCCCTTCCACTTGCTCTGTCCCCTGCTAATCTGCCACCTGTTCCTACACAAAAACAAACTGCCTCGGGGAGGTTCTGCTTCCATGGGGTCCGCCTGTCGGCACAGTGAAATCGCTGGTGGGTGAGGTGACCATTCTGCAAGTCATCGCTCTCAGACTTCACCCCCAGCTTCTCCCAGCCAAAGGCTGGTGGTAACTCTGTCCGCTCCCCGGCTTCCTGTTAATCATTGCATTCAACTGACTGAGTTTGTTTGCTTAAACAGCACTGCCAAGTTAAAAGCTTCAGTTCGAAGCATGTGCATACTGGAGAGAGATTCTGTCAATAAATATATAGTGCTTAAAAATAAATCGCTTAACCTTGTCTTTTTCCACATACCCACCCCTTCTCCCCATTGGCTGGGTATGCTATAAAGTGTGGCATATGACTGGCTATTTTTTCCAGAACTTAATTTTCCCTGCTGCTAGGTAAGAGCCTTTAAAAGTTACATTAATTAGCAAGCTTGCCTCACCGTCTAACTTACTGCCCAAAGTGATTTGGCACACTGATGAATAAAAGCTAACTTCTTTTTAAAAAACATACTAGAATAATGGAGTGGCGCCTGTGGCTGAAGGAGTAGGGTGCCGGCCTCACATAACTGGAGGTGGTGGGTTCAAACCCGGCCCCAGCCAAAAACTGCAATAAATACATAAATAAATAAATAAAAATTAAAAAGATACTAGAATAATGAATAACCTGTTGCCACCCCCAAACTGTATAGAGGCTAAAGTTAGTAAATGTCAAATTTATTTCACTCCGGCCCGCACAGGATATAGGCAGAGCACCCTGATGCCTCCGTTTGGGATGTGCTCGAACTTCAGGAGAGAGGCTCTTAGATACAGATTTATAATGCGTTTAAAGGGAGTTTTTGTATCTGTAAAAAATGGGAATAATTTTACCATCCATAGGTCAATCGTGAGAAAATGAAAACATAGAAAGCGTTCCTCACCACGTCTAAGAACAGACGGGACTGAGAAAAAAAGAGGCATAACTGTAGAAGAGGAAAGAAGCCCATTAACACACAGGTGCATACACCCCTCTCCTGACAGGCTTACTTCAGGGAAATGACACCCTATCACCTCTCCTTGAAATCTTCTTATTCCTCCCGTCCTCCCTCTTCTGTGAGCCCACATTAATTAGATTACAGGTCTGGGACAGCACTAATCAGCTCTGTGTTATTTGGCAGTTAGCTGCAAATAACGTGTGTGGCACCCGTTGGAGCTCAGCTCACGTATTCCCCCTCTGCTTCTAGCTTCTCACATTGTCTGCACATAGCAGACAATCAAATATTTATGGATTGATGCTCAAGGTTTCATTTCCTGGTTTCCCTGATTGCACTAGTGAGAGATTCTAGGTAATTCTGAATGGTAGGAGCTATATATTTATATCTATGAATGTGTTACATTCAACATACTTATTTTTTTCTAATACATCTTCTTAATATTATAAAATGATATAATATTATTACGAAGTGATATAATTATTATGAAATGATGTAATTATAAAACGCTGTCATATTGCAGATAGTTTGTAAATGGTGTTTTCACATCCTGAAGTTTTTGTAGACACGCAATGTTTTTGTGCCCTGCACTTTCATTTTCCTCTTGCCCATAGACAAAGACATCTTGATTTTATCAGAATCACAGGGGAAGTGCAAGCTGACATCCTGCGTTTTGCACTTATTATAGCATAACACTTTCCAGAGCATTACTTGGCCTTCATTGGATACTGTATTCACAACCATTACTTTAGAACATTAGACAAGAGTTATTATTGTTGTTTTTTTCCCTTAGCTGAAAGATAATTTTTTTTTTTTTTGTAAGAGAGATGGTCTTTCTCTCTAGGCTAGAGTGTACTGGTGTTAGAATAGCACTGCAGCCTCAAGCTCCTGGGCTCAAGCTCCTGGGCTCAAGCCACCTTCCTACCTCAGCCTCCAGAGTGTTTGGGACTACAGATGTGCACCACCAGACCCAGCTAATTTTTCTATTTTTTGCAGAGGTTGAGGTCTTGCTCTTGCTCAGGCTGATCTTGAACTCCTGACCTCAAGCAATCCTCCTGTCTTGGCCTCCGAGACTGCAAAGGTTATAGGCGTGAGCCACCCTTGCCAGTCTGAAAGCTAATATATTAATAAGATGGTTGCCAACTGTTTTACATGTATCAGGAGCACAGGAAAGGATGACAAGAAAATTCTCCAGAACTCAGTGATCAGTCGTTCGTTGTTTTAGGAGTTTGATTCTATAGCATGAGTCAGGAACAGCCAGTCTCATCCATAGGACCCCCAAAATAGAATTCAATGAACCCAAATATCTATTTCCTTAACTATCTTTCAGGTGCCTGTGTAGAATACTCTGGAACAAATCACTTCTTTAATACAGTAGTCATAAAAAGCAATCTTAGTTGCCGCCTTAGCTTGGTAGGCAGTATATCAACATCATAAAAAGCAATCTTTTCTGAGTCCTCAATTTTTGTTTTATTTTTAATGTCTTTCTAGGACAGTAGTCCAGTCAAATGTAATTGAGTACAGGTAAACTAAAGGAAGATATCAATGCCTAATTATGCCTGCCTAGGGTAGCCAAGTAATTTTTGCGGTCTTTTCTCCCAATTTCTTCAGATAATTGCATTGGTTCTTCCTTTGTTTGTTTTGCTTATCACTTCATTCTTGGCCCTGTTCTATCCCTGCAGACAAAGGAGGCACAAGGCATCTCAACCCATTCACCTGCTCTTTGACCTTACAGCCCACTGGGTTTAGTTACAGGTGATGGAACACTTGCATTTTGTGTCTTCCTGCAGTGGAGTCTTTTTGTTTGTTTGTTTTTTGTTCAACATAGCCTTTACGGCATTAGAGGCTTTTTTTTTTTTTTTTGCAGTTTTTGGCTGGGGCTGGGTTTGAACCCGTCACCTCTGGCATATGGGGCCAGTGCCCTACTCCTTTGAGCCATAGGCTCAGCACCTGCAGTGGAGTCTTTACTTGCACCTCATGTGAAATGTTACAAGGGTCTTTGGATTTTGATTGAGCTCTGGAAACATTAATGATTATTTAAAAACTATCTTCGGCTGAGCACGGTGGCTCATGCCTGTAATCCTAGTGCTATGGGAAGCTGAGCTGGGTGGACTGCTTGAGGTCAGCTGTTTAAAACCAGCCTGGGCAACAGAGAGACCCCATCTTTACCAAAAAGATTTCTTTTAAATAAAAAAAATTAGCTGGGTATGGTGGTGCACACCTGCAAACTCAGGTACTTGGGAGGTTGAGGCTGGAGAATCACTTAAACCTGGGAGTTGGAGGCTACAGTGAGCTATGATAATACCAATGCACTCCAGCCTGGGCAACAGAATAAAACCCTGTTTCAAACTGAAAATAAAATAAAATGGCATCTTTGACAATGCTAGACGTATTTATTTATTTATTTTTTGATAGAGAATCTCACATTTGTTGCCTTGGGCTAGAATCCCATGGTGTCAGCATAGCTCACAGCAACTTCAAACTCCTGGGTTCAAGGGATCCTCCTGCCTAAGTGTCCCAAGTAGTTGGGACTACAGGTGCCTGCCACATTGCCTGGCTAATTTTTCTTTCTTTTCTCTTTTTTTTTTTTTTTTGAGACAGAGCCTCAAGTTGTCACTCTGGGTAGAGTGCTGTGGCATCACAGCTCACAGTAACCTACAACTCCTGGGCTTAAGTGATTCTCCTGCCTCTGCCTCCCAAGTAGCTGGGACTACAGGCACCCACCACAACGCCTGGCTATTTTTTTTGGTTGCAGCCGTCATTGTTGTTTGGCAGGCCCAGGCTGGATTCAAACCCGACAGCTCAGGTGTATGTGGCTGGCGCCTTAACTGCTTGAGCCACAGCCACCGAGCCTAATTTTTCTATTTTTAATAGAGATGAGGGGCTCAGCGCCTGTGGCTAAAATGTCAATGCTAGACATTTTTATTCTTTTTTTTTTTTTTTTGTAGAGACAGAGTCTCACTTTATCGCCCTTGGTAGAGTGCCATGGCGTCACACAGCTCACAGCAACCTCCAACTCCTGGGCTTAGGCGATTCTCTTGCCTCAGCCTCCCAAGTAGCTGGGACTACAGGTGCCTGGCACAACGCTTGGCTATTTTTTTTTGTTTTGCAGTTCAGCCGAGGCCAGGTTTGAACCCGCCACCTTCAGTATATGGGGCCAGTGCCCTACTCGCTGAGCCGTAGGCGCCACCCAATGCTAGACATTTTTAAAGGAATTAGTTGGAATCTATTTTCTATTTCATCAACCCAGTGCTGCTTGA
>CAUYON010135152.1:0-15158 GCA_963573935.1 Arctocebus calabarensis | reverse complement strand
CCCATCTGTAAAAGTAGCCGGGCGTTGTGGTGGGCACCTGTAATTTCAGCTACTGGGGAGGCTGAGGCAGAAGGATCGCTTGAGTCCAACAGTTTGAGGTTGCTGTGAGCTACAATGCCAGGGCATTCTCCCCAGGGTGACGGAGTGAGATTGCCTCAAAATAAATAAATAAATAAATAAATAATAAATAAATAAATAAATAAGGGAGAGAGGAGCAGGAAGGGAGGGAAGGCGGAAAGGAGAACCTAACAGCTGCCTGTTGCTACACAAGGAAAGAGTAAGTTACAGGTTTATTATGTCATCTGCCAGGTGTTTGAAAATGCAAAAACGCAAAAACAAGACTGAGACCCACTTTGACAAGAACTGAAGTCTGGAGAAACAAAGAGATGCGAGGAGCTCTGAATGACGAAGCTAAGTTTTGTATCTTTCACATTGTGTCAGACTTAGACCACATGGACACAGCCCAAACCCCAAGAGAATAAAAGTGTTTATTAAGGAAAAATTTCTCTCCTGGTATTCTAGAAGTGTTTGATCATTTACCTCTCCATGAGCTTAAAGCTCAATATTTTTATCTTAAAAGGTCTCTGGAAAGACAAAATATATGTAAAGGACATAAGAATGATTTCTAAAGAAAATTTGAAGGGTAATTTTTTTTTTTTTTTGAGACAGAGCCTCAAGCTGTCACCCTGGATAGAGTGCCGTGGCCTCACAGCTCACAGCAACCTCCAATTCCTGGGCTCAAGCGAGTCTCCTGCCTCTGCCTCCCAAGTAGCTGGGACTACAGGTGCCCGCCACAACGCCCGGCCATTTTTTGGTTGCAGCCGTCATTGTTGTTTGGCGGGCCCCGGCTGGATTCGAACCCGCAAGCTCAGGTGTATGTGGCTGGCGCCTTAGCCCGTGAAGCCACAGGCGCCGAGCCTTGAAGGGTAATTTTCATATGTAATAACCGCAGCAGGGCTAGTCACTCAAAATAAAATGAGGAGAAAACTCATAAATCTAAGAAGTTTTGGAATTAGAGATAGCTCTGGTATACAAAGAAAAACTCAGGCCTCACAACACCCAAATTCTTCCCCTGTATCTGTTTCCTGAGGAACTTGGAGCTTTGCCCTTTCAAATAGCATGTCAAGTTAGTTTGTCTTACTAATTAGTAACATGTTTTACAATCAAAATTTTTAAATTAAGGAAAGGAATATGTAGAGCTAGACGGAAAGGAAAGACTGTTTTAGGTATTATATGTAAGACCGAGACGAAGTCATTATTCTCAGCTATGAGCCACACCAATCTCTTGTCCCTCCTTTGAATTCAGGCATGAACTGGCTTGCAAGCAAACTTCTATCTTTTAAAGAAATTTCACTCGGGTGTGAGAGGCTCTGAGTGTTCATCTAGTCGAGGAACCCCCTGGTTGCCCTGAATTACCCCTACTATGCCTGGAGCCCAGCGCCTGGTGCAATGTGTCTAATGCAAATACCTCACGTTCCAGTATGGGCACTCCCTTTTGCCTTGGGCAGCATTTTGGCTGGTTCTCCTGGTTCCATCAATTTTCTCTATACAAAGCCTACATCTATCTCCCCCTGGTTGCTGGACATTGGCCCTATGATCCATACACTGAAGACAAATAAGATCTGGCTTCCACAAGATAGCTACCCACCCCCAAATACTAGAAGGCAGTCTCCCTAACTCTGAGCCCCCCAAGTTTTCTTCTCTGGTTTTATTCTGTTGTTTTTTCTTTTTCTTTTTTTTTTATTGAATCATAGCTGTGTACATTAGTGCTGTTTTTTATTTTTTTTTTAGAGACTGGGTCTCACTCTGTCATCCAGGCTAGAATAGAGTGGCACAATCATAGCTCACTGCAGCCTCGAACTCCTGAGCTCCAGTGATCCTCCCACCTCAGCCTTCTGAGCAGCTGGGAGCAGCTGGGATCTCGCAGGTCCATGCCCTTTCCTGATTCTATCACCCACTCTTCACTCTTTCTCTACCCAATCCAATGCCTATAAATCAGTATGTCTTTAGAATGTGGACTGCCAGACTGTTATTTTCCAGAAATAGTTTGAGCATAAACTTAACAGTGTACCTCAGTTTCTATAGTTGAGAATCACATTAGCCGGGTTTGGTAGCAAATCTCTTGGCCTTGCAGTAGTGAACTTACAGTTAATTAAAGGTCTTATGTTACTATCATCATTTTTAATCTATTTGGAGCTATTTCAGTTTTTGATTTTCAAGATCTTTGAGGACCCTGATTCAGTCATTAACTGGATATGAAAGTTCCTCATAAACAACTTTGATGATAATTGCACTCCACCACTCCATCCCGGAAACAAACAGGCCAAATTGTTAAGGAGCAAAACAAGGCCGGGGTCACGGCCAACAGCAGTCTCCTATAAACAGTTCCCTCGGCTAGTGCCTCCAACTACAACTGGTATTTAACACAACCACCTTTTTCTGCTTATTAAATGTTCCAACCTAACATCTTTACCGCATTTTCCTAACTAATCAGTCTAAAGATATTGCCAAAGAAAACATCAGCCCTGTCTATGGTGACCATTCTCTTGATAAACCCACAAGGTCCCAGTGATTTCTATTTCATTTTGTAAAAGGACAATGAACTTCTAAGGATAAAAATACAGTTTTCTCTTGAATTGATTTGACACTCTCCACTTGTACTTTTCAGAATTCATTTTCTTGCTCCTTTTGAAAGTACAGAATGACATTTACCACCTTCAATCTCTCCCAGCACATCACCCATGTTTTATAATTGATCAAAAATTTCTGTTATTGGTTCCTAGTTACATTTGTCAGGAACGTCAGTCCTCTGAGATCAAAGACTCCTCTGGCTTCGCAGACACTGCCACTCAACTGGCCTCTGATCTCCTTGGCCAATCAAGACTCTTACTCCTGCCTCAGCTGGACAGACCGTCCTCTCCACCTGCCTGCTGCCCCTTGTTGGTGCAAAGCCCAAGAGGACAGACCTCGTGAAGAGTTATCTCTGTCCCTTCAGTCTCTCCTTTCAAATGAATAATGAAATGAATGAATAAAACTTCACTCAGTCCAACACAAACAATGAAAACCATCTTCCTCCTAAGCACCTGGTTGCTTCTGCTGCCACCTGTCCGCTCTAAGGCATCCATTCCAAGGAACATGCTTCCCTGTCCCAGACCCCATGGTACCTCCCCTTGTGGCCACCAATGTGCCTTAGCAGCCCCCTGTGAACTGGATATGACTCGAAAAGTCTGTGTCACTAGCTCGTCACTCTCTTGTTTCCACATACAGCAGAATCTCCAAAGTTGACCACCTCCCTACACTGCCCAACTTTAGGCTGACCTAATTTTCATAGACCAAACATGCCCACATGTACATGTCAGGACAGCAGGCCTGGTTCCGTATGGTAACCACCTCTGTTGGTTGGTTGTGTTGACCAGTTTGTTACAGTCCCTTGGGGAGGGGGTGTTGACTTACAGGGGTTCCACTGTTTTTTCTTTCTTTCCACCTTTTGTCTGTATATAACCTTACCAAAGAACCCTACTGGGACCTTCCAGAGTCTTTTCCTATTAAACTGGGGCACCAGGAAGCTTGGATTTACACTGTGCACTGCACCTGTGTAGCTGACACCATGACCACATGAGGTGGCCTGATGCCCACCTGCAACTTCTCCTCTGGAGAAGCCTCACCTGTGCTCCTCTCCAGTTGAGGGACTACAGCTTAAACTGAAATGGGTAAATATAGTAACAGCAGGGCGGGACAGCATGGCAGTGGGGACCTGGAGCTGGAAGTTTCAAGTTTCAAAAGTTCTGTCTTTTCCAAGGGTTGCTTCCAGATTCAGGTTCAGTGCGACCAATAGTACTTATCCTCTGAGCGAGAGACAGATGAGTGTTCGGGAAGAGTTCCTGAGTCTCAGCCTGAGTGAGGACGGGCTACCCTACAGGACTGCATTATTTTCACCTGCATTTTGTAGAGGCAGCTTTAGTTTTCAATGAAGAATTATATTTACTCTTAATAGAATTCAACTTGCAGTAAACATATGGGGAAAACAGCAAACCTGAGGCAACCGGTGGTGTGAAATGGAGAGGGGAGGGTGAGGTGGGTGGAGTGGTGGAATGCACAAAGCTAACAGCCAAGGAAGTCTGAACACCAACCCTTCATCATGTGCACCAAGGAGCCATTCAAAACATATGAGTGTGGGTGACTGAACTGATTAATCGGTAGCCATCCACTCACTGATGAGTTCAGTGGCCTTAAATAACTCCCACAGGCTTTCTAGACCTCATTGGTTAGGTCATTTTCAAGATTCTACAATTAGGAGGGCCCACAATGGGGATGTCCAGGAAGGAGGACACACAAACTAGCTGCTACTGAAAGAGAATTAAGTTCATTCCTACCGAGCAGAGCACGAACGACATCCCTGCATTCGAGTCACCAGTCAGAAGTAAACTTTGGTCAACCTAGCAGTCTACTTATTGTCAAAGCCCACTAGCCTCATGTCTTAAATATTCAGTCTTTGCATTTGTCCAAAACATTCTGACCTCATTTAGGGGGAAAAGTGGCCCCAAGAGATGGGTAGAATTATCTGCTGGGTGATGGCTGTGTGTCCACAGATGGCTACATGGCACTCTCCAGCAGTCTTACCCCTGGCCTGGGGGACAGCACGGGAGGCACACAGGCCATGCTTCCAGGAGGCTAATGGCCCTGGAGGTGAGACCACCTGAAAAGGCAGAGCTTGTATAAGACAGCTTAAAATCGGGCAGTGCCTGTGGCTCAGTGAGTAGGGTGCCGGCCCTATGTACCGGGGGTGGTGGGTTCAAACCCAGCCCTGGCTGAACTGCAATGAAAAAGTAGCTGGGCGTTGTGGCAGGCACCTATAGTCCCAGCTACTTAGGCGTCTGAGGCAAGAGAATCACCTAAGCCCAGGAGTTGGAGGTTGCTGTGAGCTGTGACATCACAGCACCCTACTGAGGGCAATAAAGTGAGACTCTATCTCAAAAAAAAGACAGCTTAAAATCTACAGTAAGTTTGTCTTTTTTCTCAAATAAGTTAAATATAGAATTACTGCATGGCCCAGTAATCTCCAAAAGAAATGAAAACAAGTGTTCAAGCAAAAACTTGGACATGAATGTTCATAACTTAACAGCCAAAAGGTAGAAACAACCCAAATGCCCGTGTGTGCGTGTGCATGGGTGAACAGAACAGAATATCAGTCAGCCGTACAAAGGAAGAACCCTGACATGTGCTGCGGTATGAGTGAATCTTGACAATGTGTGCTACATGAAGAAAGACACAAAAGGTTACAGGTTGTGTGATTCCACTTACATGAAATACCCAAAGGGACAAATCCACAGTGACAGAACACAGATCAGTGGTTTCAGGGGGTAGGGATGGGGGTGGGGATGGGATGTGATTGCTAAATGGGTGAAGTTACCCTTTGGGGCAATGCAAATGTTAGACAGTGGTGACAGTGACACAACACTCTAGTGTGTTAAATGCCATTGGATTGTACAGCTGGCCAAAATGGCAAACTCTCTGAGATGCATATTGGATCACAGTGTTTTTACTCTAGGACCGGGAATGAGCTTCACCAGCCCTGTTCCCCCCTGCCCCCCACGTCCCTCCAGTCTGCAGCGCTCATGGCCTCCGAGCAGGAAGAATAAACCGCATGAGCCCAAGTGTCAGTGCAATATAAATTACAGCAAGAGAAAAAAAGAAACAACTTGATGCATGGCTGGGGATCTAAAAGAGGAATGTCCACCATTGTTTGTGATTATGGATCACATCACAATCTAATAGCAATTTTTATTTAATCAATAATTTCCATGCTGAACAGACAGCCCTGTTACGGAGAATCGACAAGCAGCTACTGATAGGGACAAGCCTCGTTATTAATCTTTCCTCTGCCGGCTTATCAGCCGAACTACTGTAAAAGCCACCACTCCAAGATGGATTTTAGAGTCCACCTTTCTCCTCTCCCCCCTCGCTTTTTCTTCTTCCCTCTCCCGTTAACATTTCACGTAACGTAGACTCTTAAGTTTATTTGCGTAACCTGAGGCTCGAGTGGCATGAAAACGCAGTTCACATTAAGCAATTTCACAAATCAGTAGGACCCAGACCATTGCTCAGGGTTAGCCATTATAGGCTAATAAATCATACTTTCTCTTTGAGTTGTCAATCGCCAAAAAGCTTCGTACAAGAGCTGGCATCTGTAATTCCGTAAAGGCTTTTCATCTTGAAATACGATGCTCTGGACTGATAACAAGAATAATCCCCTCTTGATCAAGAAAAAAAAAAATCTGCATTTTACCAATTAAAACTGCTGCCAGAAGCCAAATGGCTCAGTGCTGAGATTCCAGTGAAGTTTATCTCTGCTAAACACAAGGAACACACGGGGAGGGCCGGGTTTCATTTGCGGCTTGACTACTTTATCTTGCCGGAGAGAAAGCGAGCCAGAGGGAGGTGTGAGAACTTTCCTTGCCCCTGGGAAAAGCCACCAGGAAAGACCTGCTCTTCATGAACCAGGGCCCTCCCGACTGCCCTGCAGAGTTTCCGGGGACGTGTCACACACAGAGGCACACACTAGAGCTTAGAGAAACACCATGTGTGTTTAGGTAGGTGGGAGAAAGCAGGAAGCAGGTGAGATTAGACTGGGAAGGTTATTCTAAAGAGACGGTCCACCCAAAAGACTCCTGTACATCTAACAGAAGGCAGCAGGTGAGTTTTGTGTTGCTGGTTAGAAAGATATTTTCAGAACTCAAGAGAATGCACTCAAAATTAGAAAATAAGGCATACCTTATTTTGCACAAAACAAAATAATTTTTAAAAATGGTGATAGTCACATAAAAAGCATTACTAACTGGCTTTCAAAATTTGACTAGCTTTGTGGTAGGTATCTCCACAAGTTATCAGAGAGAAGCCTCACAACTTGGATAATCATATTTGCAGGCGAGGTAACAGCCCAGGCGTGGTGGCCCATGCCTGTAATTCCTAGCACTTTGAGAGGCCGAGGCAAGAGGATTGTTTGAGCTGGAGACTAGCATAAGCAAGAGCTAGACCTATCTCTAAAAAACCCAGAAAAATTAGCCAGGTGTGGAGACACACAGTTACTTGGGAAGTTGAGGCAGGAGGATGGTTTGAGCCTAAGAGTTGGAGGTTGCTGTGAGCTAGGATGACACCACTGCACTCTCTAGCTAGGGAGACAGAGCATATTTCAAAAAATAAAATAAGTAAGTAAATTAAAGAGAGATAACAGAGCCTTAGGAACCTTAGTTAAAGAACGTGAGGTCACACAGCAGATGGCAGGGACTGTACAGGCAAAAGCATCTCCCACGTGCTCAGTCAGCAGCCCTGAAACTTTTGGCTTCTTTCTGAACATCACCTGCAACATTGGCTGCTAAAACTAATTGTGAAACATCTCCAATCTCTCCTCCCAAGTTTTAGAAAATAATTAAAAAAATAATTTCCACTGTAGAGTCTCATTATTCTGCCCACCCACTCCACCCTTACCCTCTTTAAAGCATTGTACTTGCAACTCCTGGGGCTTTGAAAACCCTTACCCTGATCTTTCTAAAGCTTACCCTGGCTCAAGCCATTTTCTCATGAAAAACAATTAATTCTCCTTACTTCATCAGCAATAAAAATCAGACTCCTAGTCTAGCCAGCACTGCTCTCTAATCTTACCTTCTACTGTACTTCTCTGCTTTCCAGACACTCTTTAGTTCTACTCTAACCACATTACTTACCACTTTTCAGACAAAAGCATAAAATGAATCGTTTTGCAATTACATTTCTAATTCAAAGAGATGTCAAAAACCCAAGCCTTTTATTATATCAGCCACAACGATAGATAAAATTCTCTAACACCTTCCACATCCATTAACTTCTTCCAGCTGTCTTCTCAACATAGAGTCACCAACACCTCCCTGCAATGGTTTCCATGTTTAAATCCACCTGTCTCTTCACGACAATGTTGAAAGCCAACCTCCCTGAGACCTTTTTGTCATTCCTTCTTCTGCACTTTCACCTGCCTTATTTTCTCACTGCCCTGCTCTAGTACAAAGAAGTCTACCATGTATGTTCCCTTTTACCCAAAGCGAAGGACATAAAAGATGTGTGTGTCAGTGCCACTTTCCCCACCACAGCTGCCTAGAGCAGACATGTTTGAGGCTTTTCTCTTCTAGATGCTGTGCCTGCAATTTGTGTAGTGGCCACCAGGTGGTGGTGATGACCACTAGCAGCTAAGTAGGCAAGCAAGATTAACAGCCTGTATGAGGGCAGCCCACCCAAATCAATGGTATACTTATTATCCTTTCTTCATTTTCATATAAAAATCTCTTTATAGCTGGGCATTGTGGCAGGTGCCTGTAGTCCCAGCTATGTGAGAGGCTGACGCAAGAGAATGGCTTAAACCCAAGATTTGAGGTTGCTGTGAGCTATGACGCCACAGAACTCTACTGAGGGTGACATAGTAAGACTCTGTTTCAAAGAAAAAAAATCTCCTTAATCTCTCCCTTCTTCAATTAATTGGGTTTATTAGTACTATGTCCCAGGGATTTTGTTCTTCCTTATGTTTGAATAAGGCTTTCCAGTTTACAAAGTACTTCTATTATACAATCTCATTTTATCCTCACAAACAAATGTTAAAAACCCTATGAGAAAAGTAGAATGGATATTATTACCTCCGCTTTACAGATGAAGACACTGAAGATTGAAGACCCAGGGTGGCTTAAAAACAGGAACAGTTTTTGGCAGACACAGGATAAAAAGATCTCCAACACATTATCCACTTCCCACTCAACTGATTAGTACTGGCTTTCCTGGTAACTGGGTGGGGTTGGGATGGAGTTGGCTTAAGTTTAAGGCCATGGCTTAGGCATAGTCTCTTGAGGATATGCCACTTATGGTTCTCTTTTCTTGCTATTGTTAATTATTCTAGGGAAAAACAACAACAGCTAACATTCATCCTTGGCAGTATTTGGCTAATCCCAGAGAAGCCTAAATGTCCCCGAATCTCAAAAAAGTCCTTGCATTAGAAAACTGCTTTCTGTTCTTAGAGCTCTGTTTTATGTCAAAGTGGGAGCCTCATCTCCAGCCCTGCTTGCCATGATCTCAGAAGTTGGAGTCTGAGTACTTCCCTTGGGCTGCAAGAAAAACAGTCATAGAGTTTCTCTACCAAGAACAAGGGATTGGCTGGTTATGGGCCTTGCTGAGAACTACTGAGTGCCTAACCTTAGCAAATGTAGTTTTTAAATTAAACTATCAGTTTACACACACACACACGTACATTTAAATAGCTCTTTGCTAGAGACATTTTAATGTGGTCATCTTTTCTTTTTAATCTGAACATTCTAAAGTACATTTAAGCAGGAGAAACTTTTTCTTTAATCACAAATATACTTTTTTGTTTTTCTTATCTTTTTCCCCCTACACTGCAAGAGGAAAGATTTAGGGCAGAACTGGGGGCACTTTTGTCCCCTAGGGGACATTTGACAAAATCTGGAGACATTTTGGTTGTCACAATAGGGAAGGGGTACTATGCCGCTGTCATCTAAAGGTCAAACATGCAGCTAAACATCTTATGACTTGGGGGCAAGGCCTCCAGCCCCCAACACTGACCAATCTACCCCTGAGTGCTACACGTGAGGAATCTTGGTTTAAGGTAATGACCAAGGACAATTTCCAAAGGCATTTAGGACACATGAAGAGGAAGATACCAGATGTCAACACAGTGCAAGCCAGAGTAAGGAGGAACCTACCAGTGAAGAGTCCCAGAATTCTCCCAAGTGTTTCATGAACTTAGGGCCTAGTGAATATCCTTATGCAAGCATTCATTTCCTGCAGGCATTCCAATCCAGCCCTGCCTGAATACCAACCTAACCCACGTTTCATAGGTAATACGCCTGGTTAGAGTAGCCTCTGAATATCTTCACATTTTTCTCTTTTATAAAGAAAATCACTAACTTTTTATTGAGTATAATTTTTTTTTGCTAATTCCCACACCATTTTATGTGGTATATGCTATTATTTTTCTTATTTCATACGGGCTAAAACACAGGATCAGAGAGGAAATAGGATACGTCTGGAGGGAGAACAAGCCCTGGTTCCTTCAGCTTTGAAACCCCCTCACCTTGTACCGCTGCAAGATAACCACGGCAAGCTAAAGTGTTCTTTTGTGGCAGATGCCATTTCTTCTCACATAAAAAATAAATACAGTAGAACCTCTGTTAAGTTGACCACCCACAGGATTGGAACAAACTGGTCCACATAAGGAACGAGGCCTACTGTACTGACACAAACGTGTGCATGTCTGGTCTATGAAAGTTAGGTCATCCTAAGGAGGTGGTCAACCTTGGAGGTTCGACTGTAAACCTTGACCTGCCATATTTCCCACCTGTTTTCCCGAAGCCTCTTCCATCTCTGTCCTCAGAGCCTCCAGCAACTCAACTACACATTGTGGCTCCATATATTTTGCCTCACATCGCTCACGAGGCTCTCGTGTTTCCTTCCCTCTCCCTCCCACTTAGACTGTCGATCCTTGAGGGTGGAAGTCACGTGCCCACACAGCTGGGGCACAAGTGCCACCACCCAGGCTCTGCACATCTTCTCATGAAGACCTGCTGAGCAAATGACCTGCTCATGTCGGCTCCTACTTTCCTAATCAGCAGAACGACACGGGTGCCAGCAACACTGGCTGCTGGAAAGTATATTGAAATGAGGTGGGCAGCCCAGCCCACTGTGGTCATCATTCCCCCTGTGTATCCTGAGTCCCTATAGAATATTCCAGGGGACTAACTGTTGGCAGAAGCCAGAACCTCACCTGATATCACTGAAAACCAATCAAAAAGCTTTTAATAGGAAAATGGTCCCCAAATGGCAGAGACGGTTTCTCGGGTGAAGATTTTGATGAAAACTTTCAGGGGCTATATACACCGCTTCCTCCTCAACTCCACCTGGGCAGTCACCCCTAACAGCTACCCTACTCCCACCCCACCCCCAGCCTCCCTCCCAGGCCGAGGGGAAGGGGGACTGAGCACAGCACTCCACGTGGTCTCCAGCCATAAGTTGTCACCGGAGAGGAAACCGGTGGTCATTCCCATCCTAGACCATTCAATTCTAATTCATTCAATTCCCATTCAATTCTAATTCAAACCCTTCACTTGCTTGGACTGAAACTGAGGTTCAAGGACGTGAAATGTCTTGGCTAAGTCCTATTCAGCAGGCACACTGGGGAACAGAAGGGGGTCTCCTGGCTTCAGTCAAGTGTTTGTTCCAGTTTTGCAACAATTAATATAAAATGAGCCTGAGGGCTAACACACAGAAGCCACAAAAACCAACAGGGCCACGGCATCCTCCTCCCCCACTCAACCCTGCAAAACACACACGAGTGGCGAGTGACCTCTTTCAGACCCTCCGTCTGTTTCTCATTAGGCCTACTGCATGTGCTCTCTGCTTGGCTTTGGACGTTGGGGACAGCGTTTATTTTCACGGCTGTTTCACAGTATGATAAGTGAGAAAATAACATTCTGAAGGGTCAAATGGTTCCAAGGAGGTCATCCCAACAGTCAGGGCAGAGATGGGGCTGCCACTCAGGCTCCAGCTGGGCCTGGGGGCTTCAGCGGGTGGGCCACACACCCCTTACGTCCCCTTTGCACTTGGTCTGATCTCCCAAATGTCTCTTTATGGGAACAATTTCTGCAGGTACAATTTAGTCAGCAACTTTAAAGAGAGTGTGACACTGGAGGCAAAATTGTCAAAGGATGGCTTTGAAGTTGGTAGTTCTTAGTCTATATTTTACATGCCGTGTTTCCAAATAATTAGAGTAACGAAATTAACTAGCAACTCCATGTAGGGAAAATAAGATCAAAATCTCACTCATTCGTTTTAGGTTTTATGTGCACACAAAACTAATTTCTGCCTCCTATCTGAGACCCCTATCACATCTTAAACTCAATTTTCTCTTAGGTAAGGATATACAATGCAACTTTAGCAAAGGGATCAAAAAATTAGACGGAAAACATTTAACATGCAAATTTAGAATCATGGTATTAATATGAAAATAATGTCTTCACATCCTAACTCTGCCTCGTGTTTCTACGGATACATCAATTCTTCACGAATTAGACGTGCTTTCTTTATATCTAAATCTGTGTGATATTAAAAAGAAAGCCTTTCATTTTCATGCTGCTGATGTACAGAATTTGTTTCCAAATGGCAGCAAAGGTGATTAAACTGTATTCTTCTGATAAAGGGAACTTCAGCTTGCTTTTAGAGATCAAAATTTGAAGCCTATGAAAGCATTTAAAATCCAAGTAGGTGGTTAATCACTCTACAAAAAGGTGAATTTTTTTACACAATGCTCAAAAGATACAAACGGAGGATTACAGAGACTTAAATGCCACCCAGCCAAGGTGGGGTGCTCACAGAAATACATCTCAAGTTCTCTGTGGTTCTGCCCCAAGGTACAAGACAACATCTCCCAGGTGTGACTGCCAAGGGACTCTGCAGGACAGCCATTCTGCTGGGGAATGGACTGGAGAATCAGACTCTTAAAAAAGAATTTGACTCTTAAAGACCTTGGGAAGAATATTATTTGTGGTATTTCTTAGAAGTGGAGGGATGGATTGTTGAAATCTGTGGGCAAGGTATAGCAAACTGGTGGACGTGAGGTTGTGGTTGTATCCTTTCTACTCTTTTGATCTCAGCATTGATGCCTGCAAGCCTAACTAGCCCCTCAACAGCAACGACTCCACACCGAGGGACAAGGTCTTTGTATGTATTGCTTTTCCTTTTTAAGAGAAGCTTCTCAAAACATTGGTGGTATGGACACTGCCATTTAAAACCAGAGGGCAGGGAAACTGAGACAACCTGTGCCCCATGCTGTGTGTACGGCTCCACTATCAAAGAGCCTTACTTCTAGGGCAAAATTAACACAAGGAGGAAATGGATCTGAGCAAGAACGGGTAGCATCCCTCGGCCTTTGGAGAAGCCAGGCTGAGTTTTTTTTTTTTTTGCAGTTTTTGGCCAAAGCTGGCTTTGAACCTGCCACCTCCGGCATATGGGGCAGGTGCCCTACTCCTTTGAGTCACAGGCACCCACCCCCCCAAGGCTGAGTTTTTTTTACTTCACACCACAATCTAAACCAGTTAACACAAGCAAATGCAAAACCAAACCCCACTTGGAGAACTGATATTCTACAACTTTCAGAAACACATTTAAATGTAACATTCGTGTCTTTGTCGCAACAACAAAAAGAGGGTTTCGTTAATTGAAAATCGAAGGAAAAAATGTGTACTTTCAACTTATGTTGAGATGTTAGAATACATACTATTCAGATATCCAGGGAAGAGAAAAAAGTTGCATTTTGACAAATCAACAATAAATTCAGTCTTGATCCAATGAACTTGAAATTAGTTATTCTACATACCCCGCTTGCTGTCTTGTCCCCTTCTATTTTAACTAACACCAAGAAAGGGATACAGTAAGAACTCCTAAGAGTTAAGATCAGATCTTAACTTATGTTTCTTGATAAGAAGATCTTATCTTTCTCATAAGATAAGAAAAATATCCATCTATCTCCTTAGCTTCTGGTCATAGAGGTAAATATATGACAAAGTCCATACTAGCTTGAGACTAACTAAGCCCAGTTATAATTATCTTCCTGAGAAGATAAATTAATTAAACATCCCAGTGATCAAGACCCCAGCAGCAAACCTAGAATAAACACATCACTGGAGAAGAAGAAGAGCTTGAAGTAAAGGAGAAGAGAAGCGAAGGGGAAGGTAGGATTTAGCCCATCTGTTCGGACAGTAATGGACGAGGTAATCTTTTCAAGAGTACATGGAGTGCATTACACTGGAAATGAGACTACCTGGCGGGCAAAGTCAGCCGAGTTCCTAATTCTCTTCTTCAACTTTGCGATTTGCTAATGTGAAACACATGTCTCCCTTCTGCACCAAGTTCAAATAACTCCGGAATTCCAACCGTGCAGCTCAGCGACTGAACCAGAACAAGGGGAGAACTTGTCAGGATTTAAGAGCTTTCAGCAAAGCCCTTCAATTGCAGCCAGCACCCTATTCCCCGGAAGGATATCAATTATAGATAGTGACTTGCTTTAGCAGGCAGTCGGGACTGTCAGACACTAGATAGACAACCGTGAAGAATCATGAATCTTTCTATTAACTGTAAGAGGGGGAAAAGAATGGGTCGCGGCTATAAATAAGGCCGAGCATCAGAATGGTTTAACACCTTGCCTCTTGGTTGTATGTGGCATGAAAATTCAACTAATTCACAAAACATCCTCTCGCCAAGGAAAGGCCCAGGAATGGAAACCATTAAAGCTTCCCTGTGTCCCCCAAAATGTGCTTTCTGCAATGGGTATGTATTCTACCTGCCACCAAAGTAATTAGGTGGACTGGATGTATCTATATTCCTTCAATCAGCAGAATATAAAGCAGCTATTCTGTACCAGGCTCCCCCAAATGCTAGCGGTTACACTCTGGACTAAGAAGGTACGTATACATCGTGCAAAGTAAAATCAATTTAAACACGCAAATTTGGAATTTCCACACTTCACACAATGAGGGAAAAGGTGGAAAATAAGTGATATAAACTAATGTCTTTATTTCTATTGTTGTAAATTATAATTTTTAATTCAGTTAATTAAGTTTACTTACAGAATTTGTCTGAGGCTAAAATTAATATCACATAGGTAACACATTGGATTTTCTCCTCATCTTGACATGATTTTCTTCTAGCTAATTTGGAATAAAAAAAAAATCCCACTGTGTATGTGTGTGTTCATATTTTTTAAAGAGAGTTTCCACGGAACAGACAATATGATGGCGATTTCGTTGTTCGTGTAAGTGGGCCTCCCTTAAAACTATTCAGGGCTCTCTTCTAAATTATCATTTGAGACCTTTGCCACAGCAAGTTCACTGTCTTTTATAAGGACTCACATTATGTAGGCAGTAAAGGGGTTAAGTTACTACTACAACCCTGGAATTGTTACCCCAAACCTAGCCTTTTACAGGGAGGACAGTTCATTTTATTTTATTTTATTTATTTTTTTGAGACAGAGCCTCAAGCTGTCATCCTGGATAGAGTGCTGTGGCATCACAGCTCACAGCAACCTCCAATTCCTGGGCTCAAGCGAGTCTCCTGCCTCTGCCTCCCAAGTAGCT
>CAUYON010135151.1:0-37893 GCA_963573935.1 Arctocebus calabarensis | reverse complement strand
TGTGTACATTAGTGCAATCAAGGGGTACAATGTGCTGGTTTCATATACAATCTGAACTATTTTCATCAAACTGATTAACATAGCCTTCATGGCATTTTCTTAGTTATTGTATGAAGACATTTGTATTCTGCATTTAGTAAGTTTCACCTATACCTTATTTTTTAAAATTCAGCATATTATTATTCAAATAACAACTATACTTGCCTTTCTCCAGAGCCCCACAGGGCTGACTTCCTCACCACTTACAGCTCTGCTCTCATGGCACCATCTCACAGGTGCCTTCCCTTAGCACTCCACAAAATCAGGGCCCCCCTCACCCTCTGACTCCCTTCTCTTTCTACCCAGTCTTTTGTCCGTGACATTTGTATACAGTATGAATTCATAGTTTACGTTCAGAGCCCCTCCAGTATAATTCAAGCTCCTCATGTTCAGCATTATCTTCTGTTCTGAGCACTAGGTTTTCAAGCCCAGATTATGCCTAATATGGAGATATGATGGGACTGTCCATTGAATGAAGATAAACTAAAGGAGACTGCACACGAAAAGCCTGTAAACCTTGTCTGGCCCAAGGTAGATGTTCATCCAAATTAACTGGTTTTTTTATTGTTTTTATTATTAAATCATAGCTGTGTACATTAGTGCAATCAAGGGGTACAATGTGCTGGTTTTCATATACAATCTGAACTATTTTCATCGAGCTGGTTAACATAGCCTTCATGGCATTTTCTTACTTATCGTATGAAGATATTTGTATTCTGCATTTAGTAAGTTTCACCCGTACCCTTCTAAAATGCACCGTAGGTGTGGCCCCACCAATTACCCTCCCTCCACCCACCCTCCCCCCTCCCCTCCTCTCCCTTGCCCCTTTCCCCATATTCTTGTGCTATAGTTGGGTTATAGCCTTCATATGAAAGCTATAAATTAGCTTCATAGAAGAATTAACTATTAACATTAACATGTGTTCTTTACAGGACTTTCTCACATATCTTCCTAACCTTAATCATCAGGTCCCAGGAAACGACATACTGGAACAGACAAGAGTATGTGAAGAGAGTCAGAGATTCTTTAAAAAGGTGACTTGGGGTGGAGAGGAGTTAAAGTGGAACTGACAAGGGAAGATGATGCCCCTGGCACTACCAACATTTGGGAGCTCTTGCATGAGGACTGAGGCTTTAGGGAAGAAATGCTGTCACAGGGAAGTAAACACCCCATAGCACTATTCTCCAACCATTGTCTGAGCCTCGAAACAGAAGGCAGGGGAATCCCAAGGAGGCACTCCATAATGGTCAGCCTCTCAGGGAACATGGCGGAGGGAAGAGTGGAGAACACATCCAGCTCCCACCAGACACAGACCAACTGGATGCAGTTTAAATTCTCAACATCCAGAACATCTCACAAAGGGCTACCCTTCTAACCCACCTCCCAGAAACACCTTTTTGTCCAGTCCTTTCCCTTTCTGCCTATGAGCTTCAGAGGGGTTGCTTGGCCTGTGCCTTGGTGAACATGCTTTATGCCTCTCAGGTTCTATGAGTACATTCACATGGAGCATGGTAGCACTTGCAGGCAATTTCCTGATTCTGTTCTCTTGATCTGCATCTCTTGCCATGAAAAATAAAAGAGAGCTCCATGCCCGGCAGCCTCCTGTGTTCACGCTGGGGTACAGTGGGTCTGTGAATTGTTAAGCAGCTGCCACAGTTTCCCCCTGAGGTTGCTACATTTCAGAGCTGGATGAGGTAATGGGGGATATTTAGCCCAAGTTAAGCTTGTAAAAGTGCTTTGGGAATCTTTGGAATGAAAAGAACCGTGCATACCCCAAAAGTTTGTTATTAATTACATGATGAATGCCCAGGATTGGGAAAAGATCTCTGTTTGAGTGTCTCCCACTAGTAAAAATGACTACTTCTTTTCATAGACAAGATTAATCTGAGAATGAAATGCAATAAAAATAAATTTCAGGCGGTGATTAATAGTGGAAAAACTTGAGATCATTTCCCTACCTATACGATGGGAATACTGACGATAATTACATCATCCAGGAGGGTGTAATGGCAATAACATGTATGAGTTAATGTATGAGGAGTTCTTTTGAGGCATCAGATAAGCTTCTTGGAATGGTGGCTTGATTGTTACAAGGGTCCTTGCAATGCAAGGCTGGTCACGAAGCCATCTCCTGCAAACTAAATGCAACTTCTCTCTCTCTGCCTGGGCTACATCCTGGAACACAGCCAGGCATGACTCAATTAAAACTGAGTAGACTGAGGGGCTTGAAGACAGTGGCACTGAAGAGGGGCCAGGACCTTAAACCCAGTCCTTCCCTCCTGGAGTGGGACAGGTGGTAGGCAGCCAGACCCAGCTGCTGATGCTTGGAGGTGATCCAGCCCAACAGGCAGAGTTTAATAGTCAAGAGGGACACAACAGAGCAGGCCAGGCATCGATTTCAGAGGGTCTGACAAGAAGTGTCCCCATGGACACTAGGGACTAGTATATACATGGGTGTGCAAACAGGCAAGAGCCACCCGGGATGTCCCTCAGCCAGGACTTCAGCTGCCAACATGGGATTCAAACTCAGACTTTTACTCTGCAGAAGGAAGACTGGCAGTTGCAACCCAGAGACTGGGATAATAAATCCATGGAGAAAGACAACTAAGTTCAGAAACCAGGCTCAAACCATCAGCGATTCCAGAATTTCTATATGAAAATTATTTGGGGAAGGCCATCTAGTTGGAAGGGCAACCAAAGACTGAAAGGGTGTTTGCATGGAACTTTACATAAGGTTGATAACAGTTTTCCATATAAAAGAATGTAGTAATTAATGGAAGGAAAGGAACTAAAGCCCTACTCTCAATCTCTCTCTCTCTCTCTCTTTCTTTCTGTCTCACACACACACAGACTACCTCCATGCACTACCACTGGCCCAAAGCCAGCCATCAAAATTGAAGTCCAAAATTAGGGCAGACAAGCAGCCAGTAAGGTCATAATCAGTATCTCAGCTCCATCCTCACAGCCAAGCACCAAGTGATGCCTAAAAGGCCCATCTTAATATAGACGCTCCTCCACTTACAATAGGGTTACTTACAATAAACCCATCATAAACTGAAACTATCATAAATGGAAAATGTATTTAATACATGCAATCTACTGAACATCACAGCTTAGCCTACCCTACTTTAAAATGCCTTGAATGCTGACATTAGCCTATAGTTGGGCAAAATCATCTAAAAAAAAGCCTATGTTTAGTAAAATGTTGAATGACTAATGTAATTTATCGAATACTTAAAGTGAAAAATACAATGTTTATATGGGCATTGAAATGACAGTTTCTACTGAATGCATATTGCTTTTATACCATCAGAAAGTCAAACAGTTATAAGTTGGGTCATCAGAGGTCAGACGATTGTAGGTTGGACCCTCTGTACACTCTGTATTTAAGAAACCGAGTCCTCAATGGCAATTGACCCCACAAGTACAATACTAATTAAAGTCTTGTAGAATTATCTTTTCAGCATTCCCTGAGGCTCAGTGCCATGAATATTGTAAGTAATAAATAAACTTCTACAATTATATACTTAGCAAAATAATGCATTTAAGATTCTTCACATCTGGTAACTCCCATTAACCTTCCCCCTTTATCACTTTCTCCAGCAATTGAGACCTAAAATGCCTGGTTGGCCTGAGGCTGTCTCTGAAACCCCAATCCATCCAGAGTTGTTGGCTTTAAATTCACTTAAGTTTTCCCTTACCAGAGCACCTGGGGAAACTTTTTTTTTTCTCCTCAGTATCTTTTTTCCCAGGTGGGCTGGTTTTCTGCATCCATGTTTGGGCTGATTCAAATACTGAGACTCAAGTTGTAGCTCCCACTCGGCAGGTCCTGTTGTGAAATTGGTCTCTTGTTACCACGGGCAGAACTTTTCTGAGCTCCAAGAAGACATCCCAGAGCAGTCCAAAACTACAGACTGGCTTTGTGCTTCAGGATTACATGTAGAGATGGTGATAAATAGAGGTGATTGAGTCTCACCTGTGGAGGTTTGATTGAACAGATTCCAGGGGGTATCTAAGTAGCATGCGGTGATTCTTAAGAACCAGAGACAAGGAGGCAATCATTCGAATTCCAGGTGACAGCCATTTAAAAATAAAAAGGTTTCTAAAAGTTCCAACAGGCCAGGTGCAGTGGCTCACACCTGTAGTCTTAACATTTTGGGAGGCTGAGACGGGAGGATCTCTTGCAGTGCGTCTCAACCTTCCTAATGCCACAGGCCTTTAATACAGTTCCTGTGGGTGAGGACCCACAGGTTCACAACCACTTTAAGACTTAAAGCCAGGAGTTTAAGACGAGCCTGAATAACATCACGAGACCCTTCCCACCTTCTCAACAAAAAATAGAGACACCTATAGTCTCAGCTACTGGGTGGCAGGACTCTGGCTAGGGGAATCTTTTGAGCCCAGGAGTCTGAAGTTATAGTGAGCTATGACACTACTGCACTTTAGCCTGGGGCAACAGAGTGAGACTCTCAAAAAAAAAATTCCAACAAAATATATTTTTCCCATGAAACAAGGAAGAAAACTGAACACATTTCTCCCACTGTATTATGTTCTAGATGCCAAATGGCATGGTCCTCCAGGCCCTTGAATGTCCCCTGAGCTCTTCCCCAGCTACCGGGACGCTATTGACATCTTTGTCGGCTCGGCAGAGGTGCTCCTTCCAGCGCCCTAAATAAGGTATCTCTGGCCCGCATGTTGTATGGGGGTAGCAGGGATCTATCCAGAGCATCAACTCAATCCTTCGTGACCTTTAGATGTTTCCCCTTAATTTCTCAGAGCCCTGGATGGGAATCAACTTACACCCAATCTTTGACTCACATGCAGCCCCCTGGCTTTCTAGAGCAAAACTGGCAGCATTTCAGCAGATTTCTGGGCAGAAAGCCGAGAAAAACCCAGAAACAGGATGCTTTGAAAGTGGCAGTAACCATAGGTGTACAGAAAAAAAATTGATTTAGGTCAGAAAGACTGCAAGATACATTCGGTAACTGAGGACCTCCAGAGGTCAGTCTGGATTTGTGCATCAGAATCCCTTAAGACGCAAAGCGCAGCAGGCTGAGATGATGTCCCTCAGATTGTAATGTGCATACAAACCACCTGCAGGCTTGCTGAAAGGCGATTCTGGCAAGTCCTGAGACCCTGCATTTCTAAAAGCGTCCCAGTTAGTGCTGAGACTGCAGGTCCACAGGCCGTGCTTTTGGGTAGCAAAGCCCTGTTCTGCCACAGGCCTCTGAGCCCAGTGCTGTACGGGAATTATCAGCTCTGCTTCTATACCACACCTGCACTAGGGGCCACAGGGCCCCTCCGCAGGTCATCAGGGGACACTGACCTCTAACCATTGAGTTGTAATTTTACAACTTCTTTCCTTTTCTTTTCTTTCTTTCTTTTTTTTTTTTTTATAGAGACAGAGTCTCACTTTCTCGCTCTTTGGTAGAGTGCCGTGGTATCACACAGCTCAAAGCAACCTCCAATTCCTGGGCTTAGGCGATTCTCTTGCCTCAGCCTCCCCAGTAGCTGGGATTGCAGGCACCCACCACAGCGCCCGACTATTTTTCTGTTTTTCAGTTCGGTGAGGCTGGGCTTGAACCTGCCACCTTTGGTATATGGGGCCGGCGCCCTACTCGATGAGCCACAGGTGCTGCCCAACTTCGTTCCTTTTCTTTCTGATGAGAACCCTAGGGACCTCTCTCTGGGGTGTTTTGCAATTGTGATTCAGTGAGGGTGACATGGGTCTAAAGACACACCACTCTAGTCCAGGCAACAGAGTGAAACCCTATCTCAAAAAAATAAAAAATAAAAAGATACAAAGTAGATTATAATGGTAGTTATCTCTGGAAATTGAGGTCATGGGGGGCGGGGGTAGGAAGGGAATTACAGGTTTTAGTGCACAGGCTCCTTTGCTTTGGGGTTTTTTTTCAGAGTGTCATTTATTGTTTTATTTTTTAACATGAACAATATCACGAAGTGTTTTCTAGAACTCTAGCTTCTAATTAAACATTTTCGTGGGCCACATTTGGTCAAGATGTCCTGTTTGACTACGTGAGTTTAGGAACAAAGTTTTTATTAGGTAGATTTGGAGTATGCTCACATGAGTGCTGTGGCGTAATCACAACCAAATCGCATTTGTGCGTAGAGGACCAGAGCAACGCCAGCTTCAGAACTGCATCTCTGAGTGGAGTTTAGCTCAGCTGAGTTCAGCGAGCACTCACTGAGCTTCTGTTGTGCTAAAGCCTGAGCTGGGGAAGAGGATGAGGAGCACCCTCAGGGAGCTTGCAGACTAGTGGCAGGACAGGTCTACAAGCAGATTATGACAACCCAGAGGGGCGGCTGTGATGATGGATCCGCGCTCAGCAAGTGATCTGGGAATTCAAAAAGGCCCAAAAGCTAACCCCTGAAAGGAAAGAGGAGGAGAGAGAGAGGAGGGAAGGAGAGCGGGAGGGAGGGAGCGTCATAGTGCAGCTCACTCAGAAAAGGACAGAATAGGAAAAGGTAAAGAAAGAAGATACGGAGAGGGAAGAACATGCTTGGAAAATAGGAGCGAGGCAGGGGCTTAAATCACAAGGAAGTTTTACGATCGCCAGAGGTTGCTCAATGGAACGAGCCACCCTTGGGCTCAAGGGCTAATTCTCTAAGCAACTTGAGAAAGGGATGGACATTGTCCTCTGCTAGGAAACAGCACGAACTGTCATGGCAAACAGCCCTATGTCCAAATCCTGGCTCTTTTGACTGCCAGCATAGTGACTATGTGAACCACTGAACCTATGCGAGGCTTTCTCCCAGTGCAAAAGGCCCGGTGATACCCAGCCTGCAGGATGGGGTGAGGACCAAACGAGGTTAGGCACATGAAGCCCAGAGCTCTGCTGGCCCACATGCCCTACAAGCCCCTCCTCCTTTTCTTCTTTATCCCAATTGTCTCATTTAATAAAGTGCTAACACCATACCAGTATCGGCTCGGTCTGAACACTTACTGAGCTCATTGCCTCTGTGTCCTGACAATCGCAGCGCCTGTTTCTAGCCTCCTAACAAACCCTTGAAATAACCGTTATTGTGCCCATTTTGTAGAAGGGAAAGCTGAGGCTTGGAAAGCCTTGCTCAAACAGAAACACCAGACTTCCACTTGAAGATGAAGGCCGCAGGGCTGCCGCTGTCTGTTGACCTCTGCGCTCGACCCTGCTCCAGTGGAGAGTGACCAAGAGCCTGTGCGATGCATTTGCTGGTCCACATCTCAGAAGATGTTAAAGGCAACTTGACCACGAAAGAACTATTATTCATAATCAAAGTCTCTTAAAGGACTGCTCACGTGAGTCTGTTTTGGTAAGCACAAAGTTTCTCTTAATAATATGCCTGCACAGCTCTGTACTTCCCTAATTCTCAAAGAGCAGCCTGAGTGAGGCAGCACCCCTGGTCAGCCACACTCCTGCAAGCCTGGGCAGACTTCCACTTACCCCTGCTGACCGTCAGGGGCTCTAGGTGGCTGCAAGGTGACTCAAGGAGACCAGCTCCAGACCTGAGCCACCGGCCACACCAATGCCAATCAAGGAATAAGTTTAATAATAATCACTTAAATAATAGCAAGCAGTCTCTTGCTCACTAATGCTCAACACAAGCCATCTTTAAGCCTCCAGTGGCCTGGCCTGGGCCCAGGCCAGGTGTGGCCTTGCCGAAGGGCTGATACGCTCTGGGCCCACAAGATCTACAACCTCCACGGGCTCAGGGTAAGCTGAAATATACAACTGCCAAACCTCACCCAACCTTGGGCTGACTTTCCTGTCCCCCCACCGAGGCCGCCTGCTTTGGGCCAGTTTCTTGTTTAGAGAGAGAACAGAAGGAACCACAAACTGGGAAAGACATTTTTAATCAGTTACCAGACTCCTTTGAACTTCAACATGAGTGCCCTCAAAGTGTGCTTCAAATTTAGAGTGGAGGTTGCCCAGAGAAGCTGTCTGAGATAATCCAAAGCAGAGTGGCCGTAGCCGGGTCTGCGTGTGTGCACTGGCCAGGCCCCCACGCCCTGTCTTGCTGACGCAGACATCACACAGACAAGGGCCTGAATTTGAGGGGCTCCTTCCCTACACTGAGGGCTGCCCTGTGACTCTGGTAGTCTGGTAGGGTGCAAGGTGGGTACATTGGCTGGGTCACCATTAGCACCAGCATACCCACTACATGAAATTCTCTCATCCACAAGCATGAAATTCTTGTTATCGTTCTTCATTATTATTGTTTATTATTTGCATTCTTGTACTGAACAACTACTCTGAGCCAGCAAGCGTTGTACTAAGCACTTTACCAAAGGTACCTTATTTAACTTGCACAAAAACCTTACGAGGAAGGCACGGTCATCTGTCACTGTGCAAGGTGGGAAACTGAGCCTCGGAGAAGTTAAATTCCCCAGGACGCCCAACAATGCAAGGTGGGACAGGGATTACTAAGGACATGTTGTGACTATTAGGAAATGAGGGCTGGGAGAGTAGACGCCTGGGGTTAGAGGAAAGGACGTTAATTGCCTTTAAGTGACATCTGTGCAATTAGCCCTCATGCTGAACTGATCTTAATTTCCTCTGGGCCACAAATCTCCCATCAGGAAAATGGGACTCATTGCTCAGCCCAATAAAGACCACCTCCCTAATTAATTGGCTCATCAACATCCCCGAGGTCCAAGGTTCTGACTCTTAATTGTGAAGCACTTAAATCTATCTGCTTCGTAGTACAGACCATACTTTACAGAAGGCACGCCAGCCATGGAACAAGTGTGCACGTGGGCTAAGAAGCAAGATCCAGTGAGCATTTACCAACCCAGGCTGTGTGCTGGACAGTCTGGAAATCAAATTTGAAGGATCTGGGAAGCTAAAAGGAATACATCTCTTTTGAAAAAAAAAACACTGAGATCTATTCTAATTGCTCATTTATCACCGATTTTATCTGGCTGCCAACCAGGAAAAAGGAAAAGGTGGTAACTGATTTAGGCTTGTTCACCTACAACTTTAACCAGCATGTGCTTCTAATGAAGCCAAGACTTTCTGCTCAGCAAACGTTCTGTCGCCTCTCCTAATTGAAAAGTAATAAAAATGTCACAAGCAGTGTCAATTACCCATTGAAGGGTCACTTTCCTCCTATTTACCTTTTAAGACATCAAGTGGTTCTGGAAAATACTCTAAGCTGCTTCCACCCTTCCCAAACCTGTAATATTTCTTTCAGACATTACAAGGAGAGACAGTGTCCCTTGTTGCTGTCTGGTCATTAAATACCTGTCGGAAAACATGACTTCAGTTGGGTCCAGACGTTTGGACACAGAATGGAAAAAAAAGAAAAGTCAAAATAGCTGCGAAAAGTGAGTGTTGGTTAATTATGATCTGAGAGTAAAGTCATCTGATGGCAGATTTAGGGGAGCTCATTAGGGAGTGGAATTCAATTGTGGAGAACTGGAAGCTGCCGTGGCTCTGAACCCAGCCCACTTCATTAGGGTCTTCAGATGGGAGAAGAGAAATTCTTCCAGGGCAGGAGTTTCCCGCCTCTCTGCAGCCTTGCAGGGGAGGATCGGTAAAGCATTCACAGTAGCACTAAGCAAAAAGTAAAACACCCGGCAATACACAGCAAGCAACTTCCACCCCTCTACCCCCATTTTCCAGAATGAAATCACAGAAACAATCAGCTTACCTTAAAAAGGCCAGCCAAATGTAAGAGCATAAGGATGTCACTGGCCACAGGGCCACAGTCCCACGCTCAGCCAGCATTAGGCATTTTAAAGTCACAGGTTCCAGACAGGAACTTGCGTCAGAGTGTGGCTCTTGGTAGGAAATTGAGTGCTTAATTGGGCTGCAAGAGTTAGCCGTGAAAGCTCCCTGTGAACCATACAGCATATGTTTGGTTCAGCGTGGAATTCCCTCTGCCTACCCTGAAACTTCAGTGTCCTGAAGCAAAGCTATAAAACAGGCTATGTCTACCTGTGGTTTCTTACTGCCACAATGCTGTCCTCTGGGGGGGCTCTCTTGTCCTGTGATCATTTGTCCACACAGCTTAGGGTCAAGCTCCTCAATCTCTTCAAACTTCCCTATCATTGCTTATGTATCAAGCTACCACCTTGCAGTACCTTGCTAGGCCTGGGAGAGTAACAGGAGGATGAAGCGAATTACAGCCTTTGCTATTATTATTGGAGAAATAAAAACTGTGTAGGTGACATGCACCATCCTGTCCTTCCAGAAACATTCTCTACAAGCGTCCTGACATGAGAAGACAGAGAAGAAGCTGGCCCTCTACGAGCCCGTCAACCTTGATGGCAGACTTCCAGACTCCAGAACTGTGAGGAAAATGCATCTCTCTTGCTTTTTTCTCTAAGTCTCCTGTTTTCTCCCTCCAATGACCAAGGTAATTGGTTTGAGGTTTACAAAATATGGCCAATGTACATATACCCAGAACCCCATACCAAAAAGTTTAAAAACAACAAAAAATTTAAATGAACAAACTCATGAAATCAAAGCATCTCCTAAATAATCAAACCCAAAACAGAATGAGGTACAAGGCAGCAAATTATAACAGTAAATTGGTACAACTGGGGTTTGCTGACATGGGTGTATTTTTACTGTTCAATCCTTAGAAGCCATTTTTTTTCCTATGCCTTAAAACATGGACATAAAGAACTGGAATCACATTATTTCCATGAGGGTGTTGCCTTCATTTACAGGTAGGAAGCTCACAAATCAATATGAAATGGATAGGCCATCGTCATAAAAAAAAAAATGGACAAAAGCAATTCACAAAGGAGAAATATATGCAAATGTCCAAAAGAGAAAAGAATTCAATGTGATTGATATTCAAACATAGATCGAACAACTATGACTTGTCATTTTTCATCTATTGTTAATGCCTCAAATCAGTGACAATTGATAAAAAAGGGTACAGCAATTACAGCTTAGCAGAGGTGTAAACTGGTGCAATCTTTTTATGGAGCAACTTTCTAATCAGTAATCATAAAAATGTTTGGGCCTAGTAGTTCTCTTTTCAAGAATGTATCCTTGGGAAATAAGCTGAATGCATTGGAGGCTCTGAGCACAAAAACATTCATCAGCTCTCCATCCCCATCCCCCGCCCTGTCTAGGTTGAGGTTGGGGTTAGATTTAGGTGGCTGGGCTGTGGGTAAGCCTCATTGTGCCAAGACCCCCTCCTTCTCCCTGCCCCCCCAGGGAGCAGCTCACACTTTTCAAACATGCTGAAGAAATCCAGATGTTCTCCTGACCTCCTGATGGTCTAACCTCATGTCCAGCCCTTGCTCCTTAACCTAAGGGCTGTTAGCGGGGGTCTGCCTGTGTCTCTGCACGCACTTTGCACACGGATCCCTTCCATTTAGGGTGAGTCATGAATTGCTTTTTCTTTACATTCATTCTCCACTAACAGAAATTCTTGGAGATTTGGTGTGCACATTTCAGCCTTCCCAAGCGTCAGCACTGGTGCAGTTTTTTCCCCTTATTTTTATATCTATCTGTCATCTTAATGGGGATCTGGAAGGAGAGGAATTAGACACTTGTGCTGACATCACATTCTTACCCAGAAGTCCTGGGTTGCTCATCTAAAACAAACGCAGAGAAAGGCCAGGAGGAAGCAAAAAGGGAGAGGTCTACGGAGAGGGAAGGATGCCTCTGTGAAGCCCCATCCATAGCTGATAACTCCCTGCAAGTTTGCCTTACAGTGCGAATTATTTTAAACAGTTGTCATTTCCCTAGATGTTAATGCATGGGGATTTGGTCGGGAAGAAATTAGAAGCAGGAAGGAAAACAGCTGTAAACAGGAGACTTCTGGGGGGGGAGAACAGATTTAGATGTGGTACTATAGTGCGGGGGGCAGGGGGCAGTTGGTTTGCCACTAAAGACTTCTAGAAGCTGGAGTCAAGATACCCAGCATACGGAGACCTGAAAGTGAAGTGCACCAAAAAGTCAAAGGAAGAGACGAGAAGCCTAACATTGTCCTATTTGCAATTTTCCTCCAAATCCGTTGCTCTCAACTGCTTCATTGGCAGCCCCTGAATTAGAAGTTCTCCTTGTTGAATTGCATTGAGGCATTTGGCTTCATAAAAACCATATTCTCCTAGAGCGTTTAATTAGTCGGCTGTTTTGAAAGTGACATTGAATAGTCAAATGCTTTCCAAGCAGTGAATGGATTTGACAGGATACAACCATGGTTTTGTAGTGGCAGAATAGCTACCAGAGAACATCTGGAACATACAGGTAGTACCCAGGTTATGAATGAGACAGGTTCTGTATGTTGTTTGGAATAGGTACATTTATCTGTTACCTGTAATCGCCCCGATTTGGAAGGGCGAGTTGTACATGAGTCGGATGTTTGTAACTCACGGACTGTCTTATTGACCCATGCAGTTACAGTAATTATGTTACTATTCATCTGAGATCCACAAATCTCTCCTCTTTCCACCTTCATCATGGCACACACTTGATCTTTCCTAGGCAGTGTCTGGTTCCCTGTGTACATCATAGTAAATACAACCACACAGACATGAAAATCCACAGTAGATTTTGCTATTATTTTTGAACCCTCACAAAATTGTCATTCAGCTCAACAGAACGTCTTGCCCTAACATTAATGAGATGTGTGTGTGCCTCTGTCCCTGTTTGTGTGCGTGTGTATTCGAAATATTTCTTCAAACTAGGCTAATTGTAACTGGGAAATGCTTAAGAAAAAAAAACTGATCAAGGAAATTTTGGTGATGTTTAACAGCTGTTTCATGGGAACATATCTGTTATAGTCTTAGACCACAATTAAATGTGATTTTAATAATCATTTGGTATTTAAATAATATACTGTGATTGGCATATGGAATTTTAATTAAATGCACATTTTCTTCTAAAATATGAAGCGTTACCACTGTGAAAAGACCTTTTCTCCCTTAAGAACATGTTTTAAAAGTAATGTTCCCTGTGATTCAGTAAAGAAAAGATTCTTTTACAATATTATTTATCCTTCTCCATTCATCCAGCATTTGATGAGTCTTGCGGGAAAGAAAGGCAAGAATTTTAAACTAAAGTGTTCTCATCATCTCCTAATGAGGATAATGGAAACAGCGCCCAGAAGGAGATGTTTAAGATAAAACATGCTTCGAGTAAACAGCAGAAAAGCAAAAGTGACTTCCAGTGGGTCTTCGTTCCGGAATTTCCTGCATGCCGTGTCCGCAAAGCAGTCTGATTTCATCTTTTTTACCTTTGTCCTCCTTTTCTCCAGGAAACCTTCTATCTCGCACTCCCTGCCCCTCCCCCGGCATGCACACGCTCAGAACTTAGATCTTAGGCAAAAGCCAACTCGTAAAAACAACTGTGCAAATCGTCGCCCACCCTTTCCACGACTCCAGGAATTTTCGGGGTCTTAGTTAAGCCTCAGCCAAGGTGCACTCTTTGCTTTCTGTCATTGAACAGAGAAAGCGTCATTTCGGGAGCGCTCCTCCTTGGGGGAACTTCTGGGACCCCTCGCCTATGCTGAGCTCTGCTCGACTTCTCTGAGCACAAGCAAGAAGGCCCAGGAGGTCAGGACCGGGGTTCCTAAACCAAACCCTCCTGTAGTCAGTGACGTTAAAAAACAGCAACACTAAAAAGCAACGCTCCGCAGCTCTCCCCCTTCATCCAGGCGCGTTAGCCCCGGCAGCAGACTTTTCTGTTTGTCTCTGTTTGCTTCTCAGCTTCCTCAAAGTCCAAAACTCTTCCTGTCAGAAGTGTGTTAACCACACTTCAGCCCCTTCCAGGGTGAAGGACAGTGTGTCACCCAAGTGGCGAGTATGAGAAATTTCTAGTTATTTTTTAAAGCCAAGGGTTAGCATCAGAAAGGGAAATTAATGAGCCTCTCGTTATTCCGAAAATGTCAACAAGTTTCTCTCCAATATATTTAACCTTTAAAAGCCATCGGAAGGTCACCTGGATTTCTAATCTTTCTGGTCACCATTTCCTAGCAACAGAAAGGCATAGTTTAAGGGTTATGGGACTTACATACAATATAATCGATTGATTTTTCCGCCCCCCTCTTAGGGAGAAAGTAGATGAGTTGAAGGGAACGGGATAGAGCTACACGTGGTCACAAGCCTCGCACCACGTCCCATGTGGGTGACCTTGTGAGAATGTCTCAGCAGAGCTGTGCATTATCACTGATTCCCCCCGCTGCCGCTGGGAGCAGACAGGGAATTGTGAAGGGGGCTGGAGGCAACAGGAAGCCTTCCCCAGTCAGGAAGGAGGATTCCTCAGGTTGGGGGAGAGGATTCCTCTTCCCTGTGACCTAAGGAGCCTGCCGCAGGCTGAGCTGAGACAACAAACAAGAAGTTGGTATCCATGACACCCACAAGGGTGACTGATTGAGCCACCAAATGCAGGAGCCAGAGCAGATGTCACAGGTGATGTCTGGAGCCAAGGACCAGAAAGCCGAGAAGACAAGGTCATGGAATCAGGGTCCACAGTGTCAGCCAGGGCCGTCACTGAGTCCCTCCCCTATCATGGCCACCAGCACTGAGGGCCAGGCTGGGGCGTGCAGGGTAGGTCTCGGACGCAGCACCAGACTCTGGTGGGTGGGGGCATCACTGGGACGGGAAGGACCACAGAACTGTATTCAGGGCGGGCAGATGGTAAATTGATGCCAAGCGAGAGTGAAATTGAGCCCTGCTCCTGTCCACTCCTCTGCTGCTCTGGAGGGAAAACACTTATAAAAGGGATGAAAAGATATGTGTATTACCACTAACACGTGCTCCTTCTTGGCCCTTCGTTGGCACTGCTAAAAGATCATAGGACTGTGCAGAACAAAGTCCCAGAATCCTTTAGAGCTGAACCATCTTGTTACAGACAACCTATTAAAGCACATTGCCTTCTCTGCTTCATTCTGTTCTTTGACAAACAGGAAAGGGGCCTGGCGTCTTCCCCACCGCCGGTTACTGGCTGGCAGCTGCTGAGACGGCCCGTGCTGTGCTGGGGCAGGCGTGCCCCGCACAGGGCCCGGTGTTACATTTCCATGACTCACGCGGGACAGTGGTCAGACACAGCCATCACTGAGAGTTCAGCTACATAAACTTACACCTCAATGATTTATGTTTTAAAAAATAAGTAGTCAAAACTCACAACTTCCTAACTATGTTGCTGCAACTGAAGCAGTGCTTGGGGTTATTTACAAGTCTTGTATCTATCTGGTGGAAATACTTTACCACTCTGGTCCCCCAGCCCCTGTGCTTCAGACCAGTACAGGTCTGTGGCCTGTTAGGAACCCGGCTGCACAGCAAGAGGTGAGAGGTGGGCAAAGCTTCATCTGTCACCGTCTCCCATCTCCCCAGAGGGGACCCTCTAGTTGCAGGAAAACAGGCTCCGGGCTCCACTGAGTCTGCGTTATGGTTAGTCGTAATGATCATTTCACTATACATTACAATGTAATGATAATGAAAATAAAGTGCACAGTAACGTGACGTGCTGGGATCATCCGAAACCATCCCCTCCTCCCCAGGACCATGGAAAAGTTATCTTCCATGAAACTAGTCTCTGGTGTCAAAAGCCTGGGGCCCACTGCTATACAACCCTCTGTCACCACGTTTCTTTCCTGCCACTGACCGTGGCTACACTGGTAGTTTGAAATTGGCCAATGCGTAAATAACACTGAAACAGGAAAACACCATAAATCAGGGCTTTTGCCCCCAAGAGTGCTAGTTACTAAGCGTTGACCAGCACGCCACTGGAGACAGCAGTACTTTGAGGCATGGAAAAAGTGGAAGAGGTGGAAGCCAGACGTTGGAAGGGACGTCATTTGAGGGGAGACACGGTGAGACTTGCTGTGAGGACTGGTGTTTCTGTGCTCATCCCAGCGTGCTCCATGCACGCACCGGCAGCCTTGAGGGGGTCAGTGAAAGGGCAAACAGTCAGGGCTTCCAAAAGCACCATTAATTTTACCAAATGAAAAAGAGCATCTCAAATGATGGATGTTTCTGTAAACTGTCATGGAGAACCCTTGAGGTGATTCTCACAGGAGAGATGAATACAGTAGAGGTGGCCAGGAAAGGAATGGAAATTAATATAAATCAACAGGAATGATAGGAGAAAAGGGGAATGGAGATGATATCGATGTTATAAAATAACTGGTATGGGGAAGAGTCCAAAAATAAATATTTTCATACAAATTGTAACGCAAATGGAAAAATCAAGACATGACATCACTTTTTTTTTTTTTTTTTTTAAGCAGCATTTGATAGGCTAAGCCGATGGATTTCGATTCTGTTCCTGAGATGATTTGGAATCTAGGTCAGACACAACCTCTCAACAGGGGAACTAATTTTTCTTATTGCACATTGAACCTTCTAATAAGATCCCATTTGAAAAGGGGATTCTTCTGCTTTCAAAAACCAGGGGAAAATGAAAAAAGAAGACTTTGGCTTCTATCTCTTTCATTGAAAAATGAATTTGTAATTAAAAGTCATTAGAAGGATACTATCAAGCATTATCACTGAGAATGTTATTGAAATTTTTGTTTTAAATACAGTAGTTCTAGGCCAGGAGTGGTGGCTCACGTCTGCAATCCCAGCATTCTGAGAGGCCAAGATGAGTGGATTGCTTGACTCGGGAGTTCGAGATCAGCCTGAGCAATCACAAGACACCCATCTCGACAAAAATAGAAAAATTAACCAGGCTTTGTGGCAGGTACCTATAGTCCCAGCTACTTGGGAGTCAGAGACAAGAGGATTGTTCAAGCCCAAGAGTTTGAGAACAATAATAATAAAAGATAAATACAGCAACTCTAAATTACCTTCCTATTTGTATAATCCTGAATAGTTTTTGTACTTCATGTATTGATATTTTTAAAAGACATGAAAATACATGATCTTATTAATAAACTTTTTGCCATTCTACCTATAACATTTGTTGATTTTTTTAAAGAAGTAGAAATCAGGTGTGAGAGGTTCAACAAACAGAAAGAGACCAGAATATGTAGGATCTTCTACAGTTTGAGTCTGTATGTTCAGTTGAGGATGACGTGGTTGGTTGGATTTGCATTTTGAAAACACAATTTGATTCAGTGCAGAGAACAGATTTGAAAGAACTAAGAATGGATTTGGGAAGATTAGTTAGGAGACTATTAAAGTGGTCCAGATTTGCTACAGTAGTAAGGTAGCAAAGTGCAAAAGTAGATAAAAGAGATACCTAGGTTTCTGTACTATGCAACCGAATGAGAAAAAGGATTTAAACAACTGTGATAGGGAACTCTAAAAGAAAGACAAGAGGGGAAGAGATAGATTACAAATCCAAATTGAATATACTGTCATTGAAATATCTTTCAGGTATTCAAAGGAGATTTCAGGTGAGCAATTGGATATTTCCTCTCTGGTGCTGAAAAGATATAATTTTCACAGGATATTTATATTTACATTCTGTAATCACCTATTTAAAGTGTAATATTTAATGGTTTATAGTAGATTGATGGAGCTGTGTAACCCTTACCAATTACCCTTAGTGAATTTTAGAAACACTTTAGTCACCACAAAAAGAAACCCCTTACCTGTTAATAATCACACCCAATTTCTCCCTCTAGCCCTTGGCAATTACTAATCTAATTTCTATCCCTTTGGATTTGCATAGGCTAAACATTTCATATAAATGGAATAAAGCGATGTGTCATCTTTTGTGTCTGATTTCTTTCGCTTACCACATTTTTAAGATCTGTCAAAGCTGTAGCCTGCTCCATTCTTCTTTGTGGCTGAGTAATATTCCATAGTATATACTATGGTTATCCATTCATTAGTTGATAGATATGTGGGATGTTTCCGCTTTGGGCTATTATTAATAAGCTGATATAAAAATGCATGAACAGGTTTTTATGTGGGTATATGTTTCCATTTCTCCTGGATATAAAAGGCCTGACAATTAAGTTCACAAACTCATCCTGGAACATGTGCTACCTTCCTCATTGCTGAATACCACTATGTCACCTTCAAGGTACCACTCTTGGGAAGCTGTGCACCAAGAGGGGTACCTGGTCCCCCCCCGCTAGCACCTGGTCCACCCTCAAAGTATTTTTGGAACTCTTTTTTCTGGAATGGCCATCAGCACCATTTTCGTACAAGATCTGACAATTAAGTTCACAAACTCATCTTAGCAAAAGTGCTAGGGAGGGTGACTAGGCACTGGCATTTGGTATATAACTTCCTAAGGGAAGTACTTCAAAGGTAACTGTGGTCATATTCAGCAACAAGGTATGTAGCACTTTTTGTAGGATGAGGTCAAGAACTCAATTGTCAGACCTAGTATATTGGCAAGTATTCCTGTGGTCCCCTTTGGGTTTATGGAACCATACTCTGTATTTATAATATTAAAGGGAATTCCATTCATTATGACTTATCAAATATTTTATGAGATTAAGAGTGCAATAAATGCAAATATAAAATAACATGATATTTTAAATATCTAGTAATCTAATCTTAATTTACTATTAGGAAATTATAAGTAGCAAATTTTTAAAGAATGGGTAGGACAAGGTGATAGAGGAGGCTGTGCCCTCTGTAGATAAGCTTGATGCGTAATATATTGTTCAGGCTCCAGAGTAAACTTTTGTGGTCACATGTCTTTTCTTAATTACACCAAATCTGCCATGTAAAATATATAATTAAGAATTTGATCCCGGCTTTTAACGAAGCTCCTCACTTAATTACACTAATAATGGTTCAAGTAATTGATTTGGCATTTTTCTTACCCACACAAAACTCTCTAAGACATCTTTATTTTCATTCTGTGAAAGCATATTTTACCTTTTTTGCCTATGCTGGACGCACTGAGTAAGATTCACTTGTAAAATGATAATCTAATTTGATTTCATTTATTTAATGTCTGCTATGAAAACATCACACATGAAGAATTACAGATTCCTAATATATATTAATATACATTGTATAGAAATATTTATATATATTATATATATGAAGTGCTTTCCTACCTAAAAGGTCTTCTCCTTTCAATCTTCCTAGAGCTAGCATGTCTCTTTCTTGTGGTTGATGACAGTCACCAAGGTGAAGCCTAGTGATTCATGGGACGAGAAGAGAACAAGTTTCTCCTTGTGCCAGGCCTCTATTTATATCTCACTCAATCCTCACAAGCTCACAAGCTAGGTTAGTATCAACACCTGTTCTCCAATAGTTAACTCTGTTGCTCAAAAAGTTATGTAAAAATTGCACAAGTCTAGTAAATGGTGGATGCAAGATAAGAACCAGGGATTTTTTTATTTCATGGTCTTCCAGGACATCACACATAGTTAAGCAACAATCTGCAGGAGCCAATGAAGAGGAAGAAGGCGCGTCGGCACCCCTGAGTCCCCACGGCGCCATGCACTAGTCAATGATTGACATGTTATTTCATTTTATCTTTCCAACAACATTGTGAGGAGTCAGAAATATGAAGTTAAGTGACTTGATAAAATCACACATCTAGAAAATGTCTGGCAGATAAAAGATGATCACTAAGTATTTATTGTATTTATTAAAGAAATGAATGGAAGTGGGAGGATCTGCCCCGGCTCTGATGGACTGCCCTCTAGACTCCTGCCTCCCTAAATGCCATGCAGTCCTAGCGCAATAGATTTGATTCTCAATAGACAACTCTTTTACTTTTTATTTTTTTCTTTTTTCCTTTTAGAGAACCAGACCTTGAAATAATTAAATCCTTGCTTTGGTAGACAAAAGGAGATAAGGAAACACAGAAGTTTGCAGGGCCCAGAGAAATAAGCCAGGATAAGAGACTGAAAACTTCCAGGTAAAGTCAGGGTCTGGGGCAGACAAAGTGTGTGCTTTCCACCTGGATCTCAGCCTGCAAAAATCCCACTCTCCTGTTTGTCCTGGAGTCAACCAGTGATTTCACAACAATCTTTTCTACTTTCATCATCTCAAAAGATTAAAGATTCCAGACAAGGTGGGAAGAGAACTTCAAAAGTTCACCTCCCAACTCTTTTGGATCAAAGGAATTTTATTTTCCTGGGACTGAAGAACTAAAAGGTAAATAAAAAGGCACACTCTTTTATAGTGTTCTTCATGGATAGGCTTATTCTTTAAATGCTGAGGAAGTAAAAAAGTAACACTCCTATTTGATGAAAGTGAGTCTAAAATCTGTGCTCTGCTGTGTTTGAGGCACCTTCTCACACTTGTAAACCAGAGTGGTCAAAGTCAATGCAGAAAGTCACTTGCACAAGTGCTCCAGCAATTACCAGTTACCTGCCTCCAGACAACCCCCTAACCTCCAGAACATGTCGCCATGATTTGGAAGAAAAAGCCCAAGTTACTTGAATTACCTATAAGATCAATCTGGAGAACCAGGTTAGAATCTAAAGTAACTGCTTTGGAAAATAGTGATTTTTTACTAAGTGTAAACAAAAATACAGAACAATATGGTGAGGAAGGGGGAGGAACCAACCCAGGATGGGAGACAATGTCTTCAAAGCTGGCCCCTGCCCATCTCTCTGGCCTGATCTCTAGTCCCCGAGCATATATTTTCCTCATCTCCTGTGGTCCCCAAGCCAGTGGTGATAGTGACAAAACACGACCTTCACACACAGAATTCCCTGTGGGACTCAAGGACATCACTTTCTCTAATTTGTACCCCCAGTTCCCCCTCTGTCTCTCAAAATGTGCAAAGGCCTTGTCCCTTCTACCCTGTGTCTTGGTAAATGAGACTCTAGACTCTGTATACGGCCTCTTCCATGCAGTCTCCGCTAACCATTTACCTTCACCTTGCACATTTCCTTACTGAAGTTTTCAGGGATAGTGTAAACACTTTTTGACTCTTGGATTGCATCCTTCCAGGACCTCATCTTAACTTTCTATGACTTGAGGACTCAAAACCCCTTGTCATTCTGAGCCCACATTTCTTGGCATAAGAATTAATTATTAGAAATGACTGATAAAGTCATTTATTTTTGAAGGATATAATTTTGGTAATTTTTTATAATCGTGGTTGCAATGTTTGAGGTCAAATTCTATTCCAGGCTGTAATGGTCTGGTTCTTAGCATATTTGTTTATGTAACTAATTTTCTTGATTAGACTCATGTTGGCAAGTCATTTCGGCAAGTCATTTTAAAAGTACAGGATTAAAATTTAGCAATAAAGTCCAAAACTAATACTTATACTGGGAATGTATTCTGTGCTGTGCCTGCTCTGGGCACTAGGGGCAGAAAGAAGCAGATGAGGGGCATATGTGCCAGCTGGGGCTGTAGGGGGAAGACTTTCAGTCAATGTCCATTGTCCAGGAGGCAGAGTCAGGAGGATAACTGTGGAGCGGTGTTTACCATGTCTGGGAGGAGGAAGAGTCCTTCTGTGCTACGCTTCCAGAGAACAGCAGCTGATAGAATCCTGCTTGCTTACACAATTCAGAACTTGGTAATAGTGGTATCCCATTGGCCCAAGTTGTCTTTCCCATATGCTGAATTCAAGACCATTAATGCCCATTCTACTGTCAAGTTTGTGTTCCTGTCCTAGAGTAACCTATGTCTAATTATCATATCATTAGCTGTCCTGCAAAGTGGTTCGATGGTAATGTTTGAAGCATGAGGAAGGGCCCACTTGGGACAATATAAAACAGGACCCCACATCTCAACTGGAGCCTCTTGTTCTGATAGGGGGCCCATTTGTCATCTGTGGGAACATACCTTGCTCTTGCTTGGTATACTTATCTTGACCTTGTTCAATAAACTTCTTTTGGTGCTTGCCTTGTTTATGGCTATGACTGGTCATTCTCTGGCCAATAGCATACCAAGAACTGAGACAAATCCGACAGAAAGTATTCTCCCCTGAGGGCAACTATCTGTCTAGGACAGGATAAGCTATGATTTCCTTTCCTTGATCCCCTTCCTTATGCTTAGTCCTCCCTCTCCCACAGGGAGTGATCCCTAGAACAGTGATTTTCAACCAGGGTGCTATGAGAGGATCTTAGGTGTGGCACAAAAATTTTTAAAGATCATTAATTAAATTATTTTTGAAGGAGGTTGAAAGCACGGTAAGTATATTTTTCTTTTTACTCTCTCTCTTTTTCTTTCTTTTTTTTTGATCAACATAATTTAAGTGTGCTGTAAAAGTTTAACTATGGCTTCAAGTGTGCTGTGAGATAAACAAGTTTGAAAAACTCTGCTCTAGAGAAAGTTTGACATCTACGTATGGAGCTTTATAAAAACAGACCAGGCAGCCCTTGCCATAACCTCGGAGTGAAAATAACACAACTGCCCCAATGAGGAGTAATAGACATATAACCCAATTTATTCACAGGAGGGGATGTTAAACAACACTTCAAATAAATTACTTGGCTATAAGAATGTCTAAGAATCAGTAAAGGTTTATGTCAAAAACAGTGTTAAGAAAACAAGTTGCCAAAAGTATGATGCCATTTATATAAAATTTAAAACCTCAAAAGCAATTCTCTCTATATATGTATTCTAAAGATGTACACAATGAGAGTACAAAGCACACATGAAATGGTACACATGAAGCAACAATTTGTGCACTTACTTAAAAAAAATCTCCTTTTTAGTGGATGTGGAAAACTATTAGCGTGTTTTATCTGAGTAGGAGGTTATTTTCTTTTCAGTATCTGCCTGCTGTTATAATTCAAACTCACATTTAAAATATGGCTGTGTGAGATGAAAGAACTGTAATATTCTAAGTTTATGATTGTTTTGGAGACTTTTTAAAAGTTTGAGTGATTTTCTTATCCTCAAAACCTTAGGGTCACAGTTTCCAAGGTTTCCTAGACATTCTGCCTTGAGACTCAGGAAACCTCTACCTCTCTAATTTCCACAAAAGTGTCCCTGTGAAGTACATTTCACCTGATTGAACTGTTCTGTGATAACCCTCCTGGTCTTTTTTACATCAAATTTATAAAGAGTATTTGTTTTCTTAACATAGCTTTCCCAATTTTAAAGGGGCATTTCTCATATTAATCTTTAAAGTATATCTTATGCAATTATTTCTTGGACTCTGGATCTTTCTAACAAGTCAGCCTGGAGTGATCTTTGGGATCTTACCTTTCTTCCTCTTATTTGTTAGATCCTAAGACCATATATGTTTTACATCTGCCTAACCAATCTCCAAGATCACCTTTGCCCCTCCCCATTGAAGACCTCCTTCTTCCTCTAGCTTAATGATCCTCCTAAAAATGTCCTATATTCTCTCATTAATACTCTTTTCATAGTAAAACAGGGTCATGTCTTTCAAATTAGCCCACTCCTTTTTTTTTTTTTTTTTTTTGCAGTTTTTGGCCAGGGCTGGGTTGAACCCGCCACCTCTGCCATATGGGGCCGGTGCCCTATGCCTTTGAACCACAGGCGCTGCCCCCAATCCTTTTTTTACTTCCTGAGAAAACCTGGTTATAGAGACTGTGAGTCCTAAGTCTAGACTTTTAAGTCTTCCTAACCTTTGAGCTTGCATAATTTCTTTTTCTTCTTTTGTTTTGTTTTGTTTTGTTTTTTGACATGGTCTCATTCTACTGCCCAAGCTGGAGTGAACGGTATAATCACAGCTCACTGTAACATCAAACTTCTGGGCTAAAGCAATCCTCCTACCTCAGCCTCTCAAGCAGCTAGGATTACAGACGCATACCACCATGACCTGCTAATCGTTTGTTTGTTTTTCTCTTTGATAGAGACGGGGTCTGGTTGGATTGCCCAGTCTAGTCTTGAACTCCTGGCCTCAAGCAATCCTCTTGCCTTGCCCTCCCAAAGTGCTGGGTTTATAGACATGAGCCACCACACTTAGGCTGAGTTGTTGTGATATCTCAACCTATGAAAATGACATATTATTTTTAGTTTAAAAAGATGCTCATTCTCTTGGATTTGCTTATTATGAAGACCTAAATGTAGGTAATAGTCTGAATTTTGGAAACCCAAAGCTATGGTCAGACTTTAGGTTGCTAACAAATTGACAGCCAATATGGGACCACACAAAAAAAGTCTAAGAAATAATAAACTGAATAAAGTAGAATAATCTCTTTACCAAGAGGGTTTTCTTGAACTTTTAATATGTTAATGTGTATTAAAATTTTAATGAATGTTTTGAAACATATTTACCAACAGAATCTATTTTTAAGGTATGTCTTTCAAATATCCGCCTGAGAGCTAAAGCTAAAGATAAGCTCTGCCCACAAACACAGAACTAAAAGATGAAAATCAAGGGGAGATGAACTGGAAAAAAACATCTAAGCAGCCACATCACATAAGTATAGATGGACAACCAAAATCCAAGTATTTAATGGAAATCAAATAAAAAGTCAGAAGACAAATACTCATACTTAATAGTTGTTCCTTTTAAAAATAATTACCTGTTTCTCCAGTCAGGAAGAAAACTTTTCCAAAAATATAATTAGCATCATCATAAAATGTCAAACTAATGGGTCTATAAAAATAGATTTCACTTTTTAAAAATGAGCATCACCAGAGAGAAAGGAATGGCTATATACACACACTGTTGGTGGAAATGCAAATTTGTACAATTCTGTGGAAAACAGCATGGAGATTCCTCGAAGAACTAAAAATAGACTTAAATTTGATCCAGAAACCTCATTACTGGGTATTTACTTAAAAGAAAAGAAGTCATTTTACCAAAAAGACACTGCACTTGAATGTTTATGGCAGCACAATTCACAATTGCAAAGATGTGGAATCAGCCCAAGTGCCTGTCAGTTTGTGAGTGGATTAACAAAATGTCATATATGTATATTATGATTAACACTACTGAGTCACAAAGGAGGATAAATTAAGGTCTTTTGTAATAATTTAGATGGAACTGGAGGCCATCATCTTAAGTGAAGTACCTAAAAAATGGAAAAACAGACTTCCCATGTATGCATATTAAAGTGGCAGTAACTGATGGGTGAGCATACGTGTGTGCAGAGGGAAGTACCGCTCAGTGGAAATCAAGCAAGAAGGATGTGGGAGGGGAAGATGAGTGAAAACCTATCTAACCCATACAATTATCTGGGCGAGGGACACACTTAAAACCCCGACTCAAGCATACCAAAAAGCTGTCCCTATAACCAAAGATCCTTGTACTCCATGATATTTTGAAATAACAAAAAAAGTTTAAATAAAGAAATAAGGATCAGAGTATAAGAGTTTTAAAAATGCAAGTATGATCCCTCCTTTTCCCTTCAAAGAAAAGAAATTAAACATAACTTAGTTGAACTTCTAAAAATTAAAGTCAAAGATGTACTTGAGTCAAAATCGAATCCTATTTATGTGAGAATTGAGTCCCTATTTTCTTTTTTTTTCTTTTCCTTACCCTCACCCCCTTCCGCCTTCTCTGTCTGCTCTTGACTAAAGTACATTACTTAAACATTAATTTTTACTTCAACTTGTTAATATATTGTTGAGGATACAGGATACAGCATCCTCATTTATAAGTGAATTATGTTTGTAATTTCCCCTTTATAATAATATGTTTTTTCCAATGTTAATATCAGGTGTATCCAGATTAAGTAGAATGATTTTGAGGTATTTCTTCTTTTTCTATTGTCTATAAGATTTGGCATAATCTGTTTTTTGGAATTATCTTTTATTTTTATTTATAAATATTAGTTATCTATTTTTTGAGACATTGGAAAAAAAATAAGTAGTTAATTGATGACCCACACTGATCCTCAGAGTCAAAGCATTCTATAACAGACATACTCTTATTTGACAATGTAAATGTTCCCTTCTTTGCATTACTATTATTATTGCTTAACACTTTATTGCGGCAATCGTCTGATTTCTTTTCTGAATGCATTTATCTTCATTTGTTCTTCACAAGGTTTTTGTTTCTAGTCCTTACCGTAAACATTGTTATTGTTGTTAAATTTTAAGCCTTTTCAATTTTGTGAAGGCAAAAAGTGGAAATCTAATAAACACATATATATGTAAAAATAAAAATTAAAGTCAAAGAAACTACCCTGAAACTAAAATTAAAACATCAGAAATAAAAAATATAACAGAAGAGTTAAGAAACAAGAGGGATAAAACCGAATGTCCAACATCTGTATAATAGGAGTTCCAGAAAAAAGAAACACAAAGAAGGAAACAGGGGGCGTGGCGGGGGAGAATAAAGGGAAGGAAGAGGGGGGAGGATGAGAGGAGGAGGAGATTTCCCAAAGTTTAGGAAAGCTGCAAGTGGTGACATTAGTAAGATGGTGGAACAAGGTGTCCCTGGTTGATGTCCCACCACAGTAACAAATATCTGGCCACCATTAATGGCCTAAAGTGTCTTTGTGGAGGTTTGGGATCCAGGTAAATTGTTGTAAAACCCCAATGGAGCCCAAGACCAAGGAGGTCTACTGGCCTCCAACCACGGTTCTGGCTATAGACCAGAAGTCACCTACATGTGGATACAGCTCTAGCCACACTTGTTCACGGTCCTGTCACCAGTCCCTTCTGCCAAATGAAGATCTTCCCCCATTGTGGCCCTAGTAACAGGGCTCACAAATCTTAGACCCAAAAGCAGTCCCTGAAACATTCCTATGACCTGGCTCTGTCCCATTCTTGTGAGGTCTAGCGGTGGTCAGTTGTACCATCCAGGGACCCAGCCCAGGAACCCAGGAGTATCTAGACTTCTGGCCCCCCTTCACAATAGACACGCAGACTTTAGACTCAGCTGTGTTCTCTGAAGCAAGTCCTGTGTCCGGACTCCAGCTCTATCCTATATGGATCACAAAGAACAGGAAAACAAAGGAAACTAATAAAACTTTTGTTACTGACCATAAAGTAATGGCGAGCCACAAAATCTTAACAAAAAAATTCAAAACACGTCTTAAATAAGCTCAATGAACCATAAGAGAACAATGACTACACAGCTAAATGAAATGTTAAAAATAGGCTCGGCGCCTGTGGCTCTACGGGCTAAAGCGCCAGCCACGTACACCTGAGCTGGTGAGTTTGAATCCAGCCTGGGCCAGCTGCAACCAAAAAATGGCCGGGCGTTGTGGCGGGCACGTGTAGTCCCAGCTACTTGGGAGGTGGAGGCAGGAGACTCGCTTGAGCCCAGGAACTGGAGGTTGCCGTGAGCTGTGATGCCACAGCACTCTATCCAGGGTGACAGCTTGAGGCTCTGTCTCAAAAAAAAAAAAAGAAAGAAAGAAAGAAATGTTAAAAAATATATACTTAAAAAAAGATAAGTCTATTGAGAAAAATGCAAGCCATAAAAAGATCCAAACAGAAATCTTGAAGCTAAGACTACAAAGACTGATCTAAAAAATTCAAAAGAGATCTTTAACCACAAATTCAATCACACAGTAGAAAAAAAAAGGTCACTGAACTCAAATACAGGTGATTTGAAATTATCCACTTAGAGCAGAAGAAAATGAATTAAAAGAATGAAGAAAGCTTGTGTGGCTCATGGGACTATCATGTGAACATTATGAAAGTCTTCAAAAGAATAAAGAAAGCAAAGGCAAGAGAAAACTTTTTTAAAGAAATAATGACAGAAAAAGAATCTGGGAAGGAAATTGAACATATATGTCCATGATACCCTAAAAAACCCTCAATAGGGTGAAGAGATTTAATGCAATCCCTGTCGAAATTCTAATGGCATTGTTCAAAGAAATACAAAAACAATCTTAAATTCATATGGAACTACAAAGACTCTAAATAGCAAAACGATTTTGAGCTTCTTTTTAGAACAAAACCATAGGCATCACATATTCTGATTTTAAATTATACTCTAAAGCTATAGTAACCAAAAACGTACAGTACTGGCATTAAAATAGACACATAGACCAATAAAACAGAACAGATCCCAGAAATTAATTTCTTGATATACAGTCAGATCATTCAGGATTCTTGCTAGTGAAACATCCAGAAGCATGAAATTGCACCATTATTTTATACCATACACAAAAATAAATTTTAAATAATAGATTCAAGACTTAAACATGAGACCTAAAACTATTAAATGCTTAGGAGAAAAACTCCTTGATTTTCCTGCCATTGTTCTAGGCAGTGAGTTTTTCAGTATACCCCAAAAAGCACAGACAGCAAAAGGAAAAATAGATGAATTGTATGAAATGAGAAATTTTAAGCAGAGCAAAGGAAAAAAGTCAACAAAATGAAGAAACACCTACACTATGGGACAAAATATTTGCAAACCATACATCTGATAAGGGATTAAGATCATAAATATATAAAGAACTCCTACAACTCAACAACGAAAAAGCCCAAATAACCCAATTTGAAAAATGAGAAAAGAATCTTGCTATACATTTCTCCTAAGATGCTATACCAATGGCCAATGGGTATATATAAAGGAAAAAAGTATCTGGGAAAGACAAATTACAACCACAATGAGGTAACAACTCACACCTGTTAGAACGACTATTATGAAAAAGACAAAAGGTTATAAGTGTTGATGAGAATGTGGAAAAAGGGGAACCCTTACACACTGTTGAAAATATAAATTGTCTCAGCTATTATGGAAAATAGTATGGCGTTTCCTAAAAAGCTACACATAGAACCCTTATGACACAGAAATCCTACTTTGGGACATTTACCCAAAGGAATTAAAATAAGGACTCAAAAAGATATCTCTACTGCCATGTTCACAGCAGCATTTTCACAATGATATGGAAACCACTATCAGTGGACAACTGAATGACGAAATTCCAATTCGTATATACAATGTAATATTACTCAGCCTTAAGAAGAGAAAGAAATCCTGCCATTTGCAAAAACATGGATGGACATCAGGACATTGTGCTAAGTAAAATAACTCAGGCACAAAAAGACAAATACTGCGTGATCTCACCAGTATGTGGAATCTATGCTAAACTCACAGAAAAGGAGCAGAAAGCTGGTTGCCAGGAACTATGTGGGGAAAATAGAGCAATGTTAGTCAAAGTGTACTAAGTTTCAGTTTTCACATAAGTAAATTCAGTAATCCATGTATAACCCAGTGTCTAGAGTTTGCTGGATACAGTAGCTCACGCCTGTAATCCCAGCACTCAGGGAGGCTGAGGCAGATGGATTGCCTGAGCTAAGTTCAAGACCAGCTTGTGCAAGCGAGAGGCCCTGTAAAAAATAGCCAGGCCTTGTGGCCGGTGCCTGGAGTCCCAGTTACTTGGGAGGCTGAGGCAAGAGAATCACTTGAGCCCTAGAGTTTGAGGTTGCAGTGAGCTATGAAGCCACAGTACTCTACAGAGGGCAACAAAGTGAAAAAAAAAAAAAAAAGAGTTAATGATACTGCATTGTATACTTAAATTTTAAGAGAATAAAACTTAAGTGTCCTCATCATAAAAAACAAAATGGTATTATGTTAGCCCATGGGTATGTATATTAATTAGTTTGATTCAATTATCATTTTATAATATATACAATATATAGCCACCTATTTTAAATTGCACATGAACTTCATGGCCCCTTGTATATCAAAACATCACATTGTATATCTAAATGTACACAATTTTTATTTGTCAATTATAGCTCAATAAATCTGGAAAAATAATTTTTAGAAAGGAAGGAAGATGATACTCTTCAAATTGAAATCAAATCCTACGCTCAGACACGTTAGACTAACAACAAAAAAAAAATGAAAAAAATATCCTGAAATATTCAGAAGGAGGAGTAGTGGCAGCGTTTATTTACAATGAACAGGGACCCGAGCAGTAGAGCTCTTATGAGAACGCTGGATGGGAGAAAGCCAAGTGTAAGAATAGGAATTTTGAAACTAAAGGTCTATGGCTAACACGGTAGTCACATATTTTTCTATGCACACCCTTTCTGAAAAATGTTACTGTGGATGTGCTGTGGAAAAATGAAACTGGGATCTAAAAAAGAAAAATCATGGAATCCAGGAAAGAATGGAACTATGCCAGAAGTGAAATGAAAAGAAATCTCAGGATAACAGCTGTTCACTCAGTCAAAACTGGAAATGAAGACTCCAGGCTCTAAAAAGGCCACTTCAAGAAGAAAATAAATTCCATTCAATAAGCTGAGAGAAAAATACGATATGCCAAATGTTTTCTTATTTTTTGCTTTTTAGAGACAGGGTCTTGTCCTGTCACCTAGGTTGAAATGCAATGGTGTCATCGTAGCTCACTGCAGCCTCCAGCTCCTGGGCTCCAGTGGTCCTCCTGCCTCAGCCTCCCAAGTAGCTAAGACTACAGGGCATACACCACCGTGTGCAGCTAAAATGTTTATTTATTTTTCGCAGACACAGGAGTTTGCTATGTTGCTCAGGCTGATCTCAAACTGCAGGCCTCAAACAATCCGCCCATTTCTGCTCACCAAAGTGCTAGGATTACAGATGCGAGCCAGCATGCTTGGCCACCAAAAGCTTATTTTTAATAAGCAAACCTTCATTGACAGTGACTGCTTTGTCATCAGGACAGAAAAGACCTGCGTATGCGTGCGTGTGTCTTTCAGAACAGCAAGAGAATGTGCAAAGTGCATCTAGAGAATTGGTGCCAGGATTTATTTAATCTGCAAATGTTATCATATCCTGTAAGAAATGTAAAACCTGTGGGTTTAAAAATGTATTTAAAGTGTTAAGAAAATCAAATGGCATGATAACACATGAAAGCAACACACAGGAAGGAAAGCTAATAAGAACTTTAGACTCATGGGAAAATTGTTAATATCTGTTGAGTACTTATGGCTCCTTTTTAGTTACCTAGTAAGTTGTTTTTCAGTTGTTATCAGTTTAATCTTCACAACAATATTATAAGGTGGTTATGATTATACCAATTTTACTTATGAAGAGATTAAATTACTTGCCCCGGGTCACAAAACTGTAAGCAGCGTCTGCTTATTATTATTAAATATTCTGGGCTTTCTCTTCTGCATTCCTGGATTAGGGATGAATAAATCTAAGCACAAGGGAGCTTTTAATTATGACTGAGGAAAGACACAAAAGTCATTTCAAACACTTCTCTGAAGACCTGAAGCCCAGTATGGCTCATGCAGGGTAGCCTCAGGTGAAATAAATAGTTTCCTTCTTTTGTACAAAACAATAAAATGTCCTCTTACAATTTACTACAAGACAAACTTTATAAAATCAGAGGAAGACCAGAAAAATTAAAGTCATCAAAGGGCTAGAAGGGTCTTTGTATAGACTAAAAGGATTGTGGACTGTAAGCAATAACGTTCTTGAGATCAAGCAGATGATTCAAAAATTTTTCAGAAAGGAAGATTTAGGAAAAAGTAAAGAAAGACAAATAACCCAATTTTAAAATGGACAAATGATTTAAACATTTCTCCAAAGATACTCAAATGTCCAATACACCAGGAAAAGGTGTTCAACCCCATTTGCTATTAAGAAAATGCAAATCCAAGCTATAATGAGATACTAACTTTGCCACCTCTGGGGTCACCGTAATCAAAAATACAGTAACAAGAGTTGGCAACGGTATACAGAAATAGTGGCCCTCATGCATTGTGGGTGGGAATGCAAAATGGTGTACCCACTTTGGAAAACAGTTTATCAGTTCCTCAAAAACTATAAACAGAGTTACCATATAACCCAGACACTATTTTCAGATATATATCAAAATGAAATTAAATATATCCAAATAGAAAATTGCACATGAATGTTCATAGCGGCATTATTCATAATAGCAAAGAAATGGAAAGAACTCCAGCATTCATCATCAGACAAACGGATAAACAAAACGTGGCATATCCATAGAATGCAATATTATTTGGCAACAAAAATAAATGAACTACTGATACAGTTTACCAAATGAATAAACCTGAAAATGTCATAGGTAAAGGAACTCAGACGTGGGTATAAAATATTGTATGATTACATTTATAAGAAATGTCCAGAATAAAGGACAATAAATAAATAAATAAAGGTAGAAAATAGATTAAAAGCTGTCTAGGGTTAGGGAAAGGAGAGGATGGAGAATGACAACTAGTGGGTATAGGTTTCTTTGGGCTGAAGAAATGTTCTAAAATATACTGTGTACAATTCTGTGAATGTACTAGAAACATTAACCTGCATGCTTTAAATGTGAGATTTTTACAATATGTGAATTATATCTTCTTTTTTTCTTGAGACAGGGTCTCACTCTGTCACCTGGGCCAGAGTATAGTGGTATCATCTCATGGCAACCTCAAACTCCTGGGTTCAAATCATCCTCCTGCCTCAGCCTCCTAAGTAGATGGTACTACAGGTACCCACCACCATTCCCAGCTAATTTTTCTTTTTTTTGCTTCTGCTTAGACTGAATTAAATATCAATAAACTTATTTTTTAAGAAAGATATAGCACCCATTTATAAATAAAAGCTCCCAGTGAACTAGGAATATAGAAGAACTTACTCAGCTTAACAAAGAATACCTACAAAAAAAAAAAAAAACCTACAGTTAACATCATATTTAATGGTGAGACAATTTCACATTAAAATCAAGGAGAAGGCAGGTATATCCCTTTTAAACACTGCTTTTCAAAATTGTGCTAGAAGTCCCAGCTAATGCAAGAAAAAAAGAAAAAGAGAGAGAAAAGGTACACAGATTGGGAAGAAAAATTAAATCTTTCTGTGCTCACAAGTGACATGATTATTTATGTAGAAGATCAAAAACAAATTACCCAGAAAAAGGAAAGGAAAACTTCTTGAAACTAACAAGCAATTTTAGCAAGGTTTCAAAATACACAGTTAATATAGAAAAGCCAATCACTTTCATATACTTTTGCAACAACAAGTGAAATTTGAAATTAAAAACACAATACTATTTACATTAAGGTCCTTAAAATTAAATACTTAGGAATAAATCTAACAAAATATATAAAAAATCTATATGAGGAAAGCTACAAAACTCTGAGAAAAGAAAGAACTAAATAAACATAGAGATATTCCATATTTATGGCTAAGAAGGCTCAATATTATGAGGGTGCCAGATCTTTCAAACTTGATTTATAGAGTCAATGCAATTGCAATGAAAATCTCAGCAAATTACTTTCTAGAAATGGATAAACTGATTCTAAAGTTTATATTCAGAAGCAAAACACCCAAACTTTCCAATATGATATTGAAAGAGAAAAACAAAGAGAAGTAACGTTGCCTAGTTTTAAGACTCATTATAGGGCTGGGTGCAGTGGCTCATACCTGTGATCCCAGCATTTTGGGAGGCTGAGGTAGGAGGAATGCTTTAGGCTGGGAATTCAAGACCAGCCTAGGAAACAGTGAGAACTCATCTCTACAAAAAAATTAAAAAGTAGCCAGTGTGGTGACATATGACCTTAGTCCTAGCTACTGAACAGCCAGAGACAAGAGAATCTCTTGAGTCCAGGAGTTTGAGGCTGCAATGAGCTACGATCATGCCACTGGACTCTAGCCTAGGCAACACAACAGGACCTTGTTCCCCCAACCAAAAAAAAATTGCTATGAAGCTACAGTGATCAAAACAGTTAGGTACTTGGTGGCACCTGTGGCACAGTGAGTAGGGTGCCAGCCCCATATACCGAGCATGGTGGGTTCAAACCTGGCCCCAGCCAAACTGCAACAAAGAAATAGCTGGGCGTTGTGGCAGGTGCCTGTAGTCCCAGCTACTCGGGAGGCTGAGGCAAAAGAATTGCCTAAGCCCAAGAGCTGGAGGTTGCTTTGAGCTGTGATGCCCATGGCACATGAGAGCAATAAAGTGAGACTCTGTCTCAAAAAAAAAACAAAAACCAAAAAAAAAAAAAAAACAGTGAGGTACTGGTAAAACAAAAGAGACAAACAGATCAATGGGACAAGATGGAATGCCCAGAAAGAGACCCACATAGATACAGTCAACTGATTTTTTTTTTTTTTTTGCAGTTTTTGTAGTTTTTGGCTGGGGCTGAGTTTGAACCCACCACCTCTGGCATATGGGGCCAGCACCCTACTCCTTTGAGCCACAGGCACTGCCCCCAGCCAACCGATTTTTGATGAAGGAACCAAAGCAATGCAATTTAGCAAACAAATAGTGCTGAAATTATTCAACATCTAAATGCATAAATAGGAATACGTTCACGATAGCCAATATGTGGAATCAACCTAAGCACGCATGAATGAATAAATAGATGAAGAAAATGTAGCACACACACAAAGAGCACTAGTCAACCGTAAAAAAGAATATCCTTGTCATTGGTGATGACAAGGATGAACCATGAGGATGTAATGCTAAGTGGAATAACCAGGAACAAAGACCAACACCACAAGATGTCACTTCTATTTGGGATCTAAAAACAACAAACTCCTAAGAGCATAGAATAGAATGATGTTTACTCGGAGCAGAGGGGTAAAGGTGGATTGAGGAGTGCTGGTCAAAGGATTCAAAACTTCAACTAGATGGGCCAAATAAGTTCAAGAGATCTGCTAAAACAACATGGGTGCTGTAGTCAAAGTCAGTGTACTATAGATACATGAAAATTGCTAACAGAATACACAACACAAGCAACGATGAATAAATAGATGAGCTAACGCATGTGTTAATTAGCTTGATTTAGCCATTTCATAACCTATACACATATCAAAATGTCAAGCTGTACAATCTCTCTGAACAATTTCAAAAATGCTTTAAATTTAAAAAAAAAATCAAGTTGGACACTGTAAATATATATAATGTTTGTCAGTTAAAATAAATAAATGAAACAAATCTAGACCCGAACCGTAGATCTTTGACAAAAATTAATGCAAAATGTATCACAGTCCTACATGTAAAACTACAAAACTATAAAATTCTTAGACAACAACACAGTAGAAAATTCTTACGACCTTGGATTTGACAATGACTTTTTCGATAGATACAACATGAGAGATCCGATTCCTGAAAGAATTGGTAAGCTGCACTTCATTAACATTAAATTTTCTTCTTGGCAAAGGACTATCAAGAGTTGAAAAAACAAGCCACAGACTGGGAGAAAGTCTTTGCAAAAGCCTGAGAATTCAAACGTGTTTACATGCAGACTCTGCAGCAAATGAAAATCAGCACAGCACATGTAATACAATCAAAAGAAATCTTTTCCCCACTGCGCTTATGCCCTCTACCCAACAAAAATAAAACTCGCACAAGCACACATCCAAGACAAATTTTAGAATGGAAAATCAGTTGTGAAAAGTTTTTTTAGAAGAGTCATTGCAATATTATTTCATGAAGGTTGGGAGATGATGAGAGAGGGTTTGTTCAATGAGCATTTAAGTAGAATAGTTTACCGAAGAGTCTCACCACAGAGCAGTTTTATGTGTGTAGCACAGCTGGAAGCAAAAATGCACACAGAGGAAAAAAAACAAACCACAGAACTGTTAAGCTGAGACAGTGGAGGTGCAGTGAAAGCAGTCTGGATTTTTTTCTTTTCCACATAAAGATATCATTTGGTAGAATAAACAGAGCATTCTTTGCATTTAAATAAACTTAATTTTAAAACGGCACAAGGAAAAGGGGAGATGAAACTAACCCACACATAAAACAAAACCAGAGAGCACTAAGAAAGAGACTTTGAACCAAATTTTCATTTTAATTAAGCCAACACCCAATAATAAAAATCTGGGAAGGGCATTGTTGTGCAAGAAACATATTTGTCTTCAAATTCAGCTAATCAATTTATGAGGATGGTATCCAGCTACCTACATAAATGGAAAAGATCATCATGTACCAGAGTAGGACAGTGTGACAGGGGAGATTTTATTGCTTAGGAGTCGTGGTGGTTACTTCAGAAAGCCCAAAAACAATGTGTACTTCCCGTCTCTCTAGCTCATAACTAGAACCCAGGAGATTACAAAAACAAACGCACATTCTTCCGAGTCTAAACAAACTCCTTTGAACTATCTTCTGCCACATGAAATGCACCTCTGTTCCCTTCTGCAAAGAGGGCAAAGGAAAATTACTGGAAAAAACTCCTCTGAGGAGAGAGAGACTTTCTTGCATATTTTGGAAATCCATGGCTGCCTCAAGGGATGTCCATTATTCCAATCTTGCCAAAATTTCAGCTGCTTCTCAAGCTATGGCCAAAAGGCAAAGCTTCTGCAACAATTTCTAATTATTGGATTAATCTTTGTTCGTTTAATTGTTGTTGATTCATCACTTTCTTTAGCAGAAGATGCCAGTCATAATCAAACCAAACCACTGCCATAATTTGCATCTTTTACCTTAAGGAAATGTAACTTTCCAAAACTAGACAGTAGGGGATAACTAGGACATGTGACCAGCTTGAAGCTATGAGATGAAGGGCTTCCAAGGAAAGAGCTACGGCTTTCATGATGGCCCCAATGCCTATGGCCAAAAGAAGCTGAAGAGAAAGCAAGTGTTGGCCCAAGAAAAGCAATGATCAGATTTCTCTTCCTTTGGCTCTATGTATTTCTTTGCAGGGCTGAGAATTGGCTGGAGCAAAAAGGGATGGCTCTCAGAGGTGGAGATTTTTTTGGTAACAGAAAACCAGAATCTAAAGCACAGATGAATTTATGAGCGATTTATAAGCCAAATCATGCATTTGAAAGACTGAGGATGTACCTTCACAATAAAAATAAAATCAGAAGTGTCAAAGTGAAATGTCAGAGATATCAACTGTTAAACTTAGTACTTAAAGAAACTGGACATTTCATACTTAATAACCTAATATTTCTAGGAATATAGACTTAATTGCCTCTTTGCTCTCCATCCACCTTGCTTAGATAACACTGAAAGATGACAGGGAAGTTAAGGAATTTTTAAATTACATAACCTGTCTTATATTTTTTTAAGTAATACAAAAATAATGAAAAAAAATTTGAACCAACTATCCTGCTGAAAATTATTAGAAAAGCAATTCAGAATATCTTTGAAAATATCAGAGAGCTAACAATATAGTAAAGAACTGTAAAGCTAAAATCTGAAGGAGAATGAAGACCAAGGAAGATAAGCTCAACATTTGGGAGCTTTTTTTCCCTGGAGGTATTTGCTGAAAATGAAGGGAATGGCTTAAAGGTTAAGTAGCATTTTTAATAGCCTTACAGAATTAGCCCAAAAGAGATTGGATTCTATGGCTGGACAAAACGAGATGGCCCTGGCAAACTCCCAAAGCTTTGCTTGGGAATTCAAAGAATTGAGCCTAGAGTTAAAAATACACACATGTAGTAAGGTTCTTGCAGGGGATTCTGCTCAGCTTGGAATCATCATTGAATTAAGATAATCCCATTTTCCTTAAGTATCACGCTTTCTTGGGTGATGATGGCCTCATATACTGGTGCCAACAAACACAGATGTGCTATAGGGAAGAATAACTGCATCCTAGGCTTCAAATTTTTCAACACAGTTAAAAGTAACCACACATACAAGGAGACAAGAAATCATAAAAGAAAAGCAGCAGGGGAGAAAAAAAATGATAGAAACAGATTCTATGTGTTAAAGTTATACACACCAGACTCTAAAATAGTATTTCTTACAATGTATAATGAGATAGAAGTAGGGTGACCAATTTGTTCTTAGTTGTCTGTGACGTCCCAAGCTTAGATATTTAAAGTCCTGTGTCTCAGAAAGCCCTCCATTCTTCAAAACCAAGAGGGTTGTTCCTCCAGAAATAACAATATTAAAAATTTCAGTGAAAACTATAACAACATATAAGTTTTACAAGTGAAAAAGACAGCAACTGAAATTAAGAACTATTAAATGAATTTAATAGTTCATTTGATACACAGAGAAAAGTAAAAAAAAAAAAAAAAAAAAAAAGGCTCCAGGGGCGGCTCCTGTGGCTCGGCAAGTAGGGCGCCGGCCCCATATACCGAAGGTGGCGGGTTCAAGCCCGGCCTCGCCGAACTGCAAAACAAAAATTAGCCAGGAGCTGTGGCGGGCGCCTGTAGTCCCAGCTACTCGGGAGGCTGAGGCAAGAGAATCGCTTAAGCCCAAGAGCTGGAGGTTGCTGTGAGCAGTGTGACGCCACGGCACTCTACCCAGGGTGATAAAGTGAGACTCTGTCTCTAC
>CAUYON010135150.1:0-24851 GCA_963573935.1 Arctocebus calabarensis | reverse complement strand
TTCTTCCCAGCCATGAGCATGGTATGTTCTTCCATTTATTCAAGTCCTCTACTATCTCCTTTCTTAAGGTTTCATAATTTTCTTTATAGAGGTCTTTTACTTCTTTTGTTAGGTATATTCCTAAGTATTTCATTTTCTTTGAGGCTAAGGAGAAGGGAGTTGTGTCTGTGATTAACCTCTTATCTTGACTGTTGTTGACATATACAAAGGCAACTGACTTATGGACATTGATTTTATATCCTGAGACATATGCATATGCATATCCTGCATCGAAATATTAGGCAATATTAGCAATAATAATACCAAGAAAGCAACATACACATTGTCAAATAAGACATTATAGAGCGCTTTGACTCTGAGGCTCAGCATGAAGTCATCAGTTAACTTCTTATATTTTTCCCCAAAGTCTCAAAAAATAGACAATTAATACTATACAAATAAAAGTAAAGGAGAGTTACAAAAAACAGATTATGCCAAATCCTATAGACAATAGAAAAAGACGAAATATTTCAAAATCATTCTGCTTGATCTAGATATACCTGATATTGAAATTGGAGAAAATATATTATTATAGAGGGAAATTATAAACATATTTCACTTATAAGTGAGGATGCAATATCCCAAAGAACATATCAACAAGTTGAATTAAAAATTAATGTTCAAGCAATATACTTTGATCAAAATTGAATCCAATCTATGTGAGAATTAGTCACTATTTTCTTGCCTTTTTTTTTTTATTTCCCTCACCCCCTCCCTCCTTCTCTCTCTGTTTGAAAATATTTACCTGAAAATCTTATAGGATGTTGTTGGTCAAGAAAATGACTCTTTATACGGGTAATTATAATGGTGAAGAAGTAAAGCATTTGTATGTTAGGTAATCATTGTATGAAGGTAGAGGATAGTCGAATGAGGTTAATTTATCTATTATTTGTTTTATCTGAGAATTTCAAAGCAGATAAGTACTCCAGTCTTAAAATAAAGCAGGGTAAATCTACTAAAAAGGAGTTGACAAGCACATCAGCATTGTAAGATGCTTACAAGAATTCCCCCAGGGCAATATTTTCCAGTGTCTTCAATGGATTATGTGTGACATTAAAAATGCAAGATCCTTGGTGATATTCAATCAGAAACTCTGGAAGTGGAGGATAGGGCACCTGTTTTTAAAAGCAAATCTTCTGAGTGATTTTCTTTTTTCTTTTTGAGACAGAATTTTTCTGTCATCCAGGTACCTCACTGCAACCTCAAACTCCTGGCTCAAGTGATCCTCCTGCCCTAGCTTCCGAGTTGAGGGAATTACAGGCATGGGCTACCATGCCCAGCTGATTTTTCTATTTTTTATAAAGATGGGGGCCTCATTCTTACTCAAGCTGATCTTGAATTCCTGATCTCAAGTGATCTTCCTTCCCAGGCTCTTCAGAGTGCTAGGATTACAGGTATCAGCCACCATGCTTGGCCTGAATGGTTATGTATACTTAAATTAGTGAATTACTATTCTAAACCTAGTTGATACATTTCCCACCAACATAAAGTAAGGTATAATCTTCAAAACCCTTGAGCCTGTTTTCTGTAGATAGTAATGAAACTCTTCTCCACCAGTGTTGGAAACTATTCTGTTTTCTCGATTTCCTCAGCCAGTCCACATAAGCTAGGAGAGCTCTGGAGGAGGTGCCTCCCTCCTTGTAGCCACAGGGCAGTATTCCTCAGAGTGTAGTCATTCAGCACCCTGGTCTTCAGAACTGTTGGGGTAGCATCTCCGATAAGATCAAAATCTATTTTGTCAATATAAATAAAAGTAAAGTGCACATAGGTGAAATTAAAATTATGTTTCACTTAAAGTCTGTAATTTTCAATCTTTCAGTTAATTTCATCTTCACCAATTTCATGTATTTTTTAACATATTAGATCCACTACCCTGGAATGTGGCTTCAGGACTGCCAAGGCATGTCTGACAGTAGTCCTGGGATTTGGTTACTGATTTCACAAGAAAGAACTTTCTCAGGGTTTCTCCTCACCATCACCTGCTACTCCTCTTCTCTGGCTCAACTGAAACTCTAGTTCCCTGGTGATATACCATATTTTCAACTCAGCACTTTATACATTGTATGTTTTTTCTCTTACTCTTGCCTTTTGTGTGAACTACTCCATCACACCCTGCACAACATGTTTTAATTGTGAAAGCTTTCCCAATATCTGCAGGCAAATTTTTTGTATTATTTCACTTTCTTAATATTGTTATAAATCCAGAATTGTGCTTATCAAGCTTTACTGTCATAATGATAATAGTTTAAATTTCTGTCACTCTTTATAAACAAGGAGTTTCTCTGGGACACAGTTGGGATTCTATTCCTCTTTGTCAGTCCTCCTGTCTGCAGTATTGCATGGCATGAATGACTCTCATTTTACATAGGCATCTAAATTCAACACTAGGGATGTTGTCCACAAGGGCACAGATCCAACTTTTCTTTCTTCATTCAAAAGAGGGTATTTCAGAGATGTGATGTGTCATTGTGGAACTATTTTTTCACTCTCCTACTATGGTTTAGTTAATTATTTTCTTTGACTAATGAGGAATTCTTTTGCCCATCAATAAGCTCTTCAAAGTCTATAAAGAGTACGTAAAGAGAATGTCACTTCTTATACATTTTCTGTGACTCATGTTTTTATTTCAGGTCTCTGCTTGTCAAAGATTGACACTTGTGCTTAGAACATGCTGTCCTCACAGTTTAAGAAAAATGAGATGAGCAAACCACATTGGCCATCGTTCAAGACATTATGAAAGATACCAAGAAATCTCTAAACTTCCAATGAATGATACTTTGCCACTGTTTATCAATGCACAGCTTAAAATAACAAGTTAATTTTGCTGTTTATACCTATGATCAATCAAACAAATATGTGAGAAAAACTAAAAAGAAAAAAAAACATTCAAATGAAGCATTGCAGTTTACATCTGGAAAGCATATAACTTTTCTTTTTTCTTATGTATATATAATGAATAATTTCAGAATCTCCCTAGTAAGTGATCTCAATAAAGCCTTTCCAAACACAAAGGTTGCAGGACATTGTGGTAAATTCTAGCTAGTATTTAAGACAGTACATGGGATTTTCAGTTGGCGATATCTTGTTTATATTTCTTTTTTCTTCCTTTTTTTCTTTTTGCTAGTTAGTTTCGTGCCACATGAACTCAAATTGCCCGAGGATCCATTTGCTAGGCTATAAATGGGTCAAGTTGGAATGCTCTCTTTATCAGGATATTGCAGGAATTAAATAATATGATATGCATGAGACTGTTTGGGTCTCTTAGCTTCCTGCCTTTTGTGAGGCAGTTTCAAGTTCATTTCCAAGTTGCTGTCTAAGAAGCCACCTTTAGGACTCATATCTGACAAAGGGTTGGAAATCAATTATTCAAAATTAAAATGTTGAACTTCTTTTAGCTGACCATTACCTGAGAAGTATGTCCAAGGAAGACTTTGTTCTTATACCCTTATATATATCTGAAATGAAAAAAAAAAGATAAAGGACTTCGTGCTGAATCAATGTGTATTTTCCAGAACACTGAAATTGGCACTTGGAAGAAATCTTGCTTCTGACTCAAATTAAGGCTTTCTTTCTTTCATAACTGGCTCTCACAGTCACAGGAACATCAAAAGTGTCCCTTAAAATGGTTTGCTGATTTAAAAAGCTAGATTCAGATTATGGCTGAACTTTCCAGTCACATTTATTATGCTTTTTCTATGGCTTAGTTTAACTTAAAATTTGGATTATATATATTCAGTGTAATATGCTCTAATACCCTTATGCAGAATAATGGATTAGAGGAAAACTGATATTATGTTTTATTTAAAATCTATACTTCTTAATTTTTCCATTAATTTAGTCTTCATGAATTTCAAATATTAAAAAATCAATATTTCACAAAAGCTTTATATTTTTATGCTTCCTGGCAATCTTATAAATTCCAGAAAAATACAAGCTTACCCTTGATAAGTTTAAAGGCTTTTCTTGCCTTTATCAACATGCCTCTTTTATAGTTACATTTATGTTTTCTTTAGTCATATTAGGATTTCCTCCTTTCCTTTATTTGCAATTTTTATCCATTTTTAATGGTGAAATTAATTATATTTTAAATACTGAAGCAATGCCTATGTAGAGTTAAAGAGTTAACAAGAAGACACCAGGAAAGCAAAGGTTAGAAAGATTTAGTGGTTATATTTCTGCCAGAAGTATTTTTTTATTTTAAATGGTCTCTGAGAATTAGATGAAATCACACACATAGCATCAGGGAAATGTATGGGAACTAGGGAATTTACTTTCTCAGGAAACCTTATATTGGGTAAAGGAAGACTATTTCCTTTTTAAAAATCATCCATATTTTCCTCCATTTCTTCTTTACAATTACTTGCTCAGAAAAGACAGGGGCAGAGAAAATCAGGCCTCTTTAGGAGAAATCAGATAAGGAGGGGCAGCTTAATAATGTGAGACCATAAATGAGTTAGCACCTCTTATGGGCACACCTGACACTGGGGCAATAGGTTCATTTTAGGAAGAAACAAATCCTAACCCTATCAGGGACTGATCTATTTTAAGTTAAAATATCTTGGGAAGAATTGAGTAGTCAACAGTGCACATGGGTATTATAAAATTATATATAAGTTATAAAATTGTAAATAAGATGAGCAAAACCCTTAGATCACGTGTCCTCAAACATTTTAAACAGGGGGCCATTTCTCTGTCCCTCAGACCGTTGGAGGGCTGGCCTATAGTTTAAAAAAAAACTATGAACAGGTTTGGCACCCGTGGCTCAACAGGCTAATAGCCACGTACACCTGAGCTGGCGGGTTCAAATCCAGCCTGGGCCCGCCAAACAACAATGATGGCTGCAACCAAAAAATGGCTGGGCGTTTTGGCGGGCACCTGTGGTCCCAGCTACATGGGAGGTGGAGGCAAAAGACTCGCTTGAGCCCAGGAATTGGAGGTTGCTGTGAGCTGCAACGCCATAGCACTCTATCCAGGGTGACAGCTTGAGGCTCTGTCTCAAAAAAAAAAAAAAAAAGAAAAAAAAAAACCTATGAATAAATTCCCATGCACACTGCACATATCTTATTTTGAAGTAAAAAACAAAACGGGAATGAATACAATTCACACCGAAGCATGTGGCTGTAGTTTGAGGACCCCTGCCTTAGATGTTACTACTGAAGTATGAATGAAGATACCAAACTCATATTTGGAGTTAAAGTGGACATCAATCTACCTAGAAGATAATGATACAGGGTTTTCCTACTCAGTGCTAGACAGAAACCTCCTATTTTTCTAGGTCTGGGGGAATGCAGAAATCAGTCTCATCACAGAGAGAGATGGGAACCAGACTCCCATATCAAGGCACAAACAGATCCTTTCTAGGCAGTCTCTGGGCCCAAAAACGGGTCACAAAAAGCAGCCTCATTGGTCTCTCATCTGGTGCCTCTCCTGGAGCAGAGAGGAGCTTGCCTGCAACAAAGTCCAAAAGGACCATATTCCTTTGCACTATGGAAGTTTTAAAATAAATTTCTGCTTCAGCCCCTGGCACCAAATGGTTGTGATATATGCCAGACATACATTCTATTTCCTCAAAAACCCCTGGCCACAGGATAGAAAGAGCAGTATATTAACCCATAGACAGATGGCCCAAATCGCTGCTGGAGGTTCTGTTTCCCCTTCCCCTTTCTTGACTTTATCTTTTGTTTATTTATTTTTATTTATTTATTTTTATTAAATCATAGCTGTTCATTTTACAAGGGTACATGTGAAATTTACTAAATCTATTTTTTTTTTAATTAAATCATGGCTGTATACATAAATGCAATCGTGGGGTACAATGTGCTAGTTTTATATACAATTTGAAATATTTTCATTGAACTGTTTAACATAGCTTTCATGGCATTTTCTTAGTTATTGTGTGCAGACATTTATATTCTACATTTAGTAAGGTTCACCTGTACCCTTCTAAGATGCACTGTAAATGTGGACCCACCAATTACCCTCCCTCCACCCATCTTCCCTCCTCCCCTCCCTTGCCCCGTTCCCGATGTTCTTATGCTGTAATTGGCTTATAGCTTTCATATGACAGCTATAAATTAATTTCATAGTAGGGCTGAGTACATTGGATACTTTTTCTTCCATTCCTGGGATACTTTGCTAAGAAGAATTTAATAAATTCTGTCCTTTTGCTTACTTGAATGGTCTGTGGGTTCATTTCTCAAATCCCCAGGACCAGGGCCTAGCAGAGAGAAATTCCAGCCGCAAAAGCCTACTCCGTGTAAGGGGGACTGCTTCTCTGGCAGTGACTGATTAGACAGCTTTACTTTTAGCCTTTCCGGCTACATATTAAAAGACATACAACATACCTAATTATTAGCTATTTATTCTAAGTTCTCTTAAACAAAATTAAATGACACTGAAAAGTTATTAAAATGTTTATTTAGTTATTTCTAGAATTTTCTCTAAGACTTGTGTTTTTTGAGAATTATGCCTATGCTTTGGTGATTACATTAAAAATAACCATGCACTGTGATGGCTTTCTGACTTAGACAAGTTAAAAAATGTTACATTTTCATATTGTGTGTGTCGTAAATTCCTTTTAGAAAAACACATCCTTGAAGTAGCTGAAATTTTAAGATGCTCTGGGAGATGGATACAAATGAAAGCAGTTAAAATTTGTCAAAGTTCTATTACAAAAATAGGTTTTCTGCTTAAAAATATTAAGTCTCTTCTAAGTAGATTGGAAATGTTACTGCGGCTAACCCTAACATTAAGGCTTTGGGTGTAATTGTTTCACTCTGGAGGTACATACTGTCATATTTAGGATCTTAAAAAAACATTTTGCAGGAATTAACAATGTGAAGATTCCAGGATATATTTTATTTCATATTCGTACACTACCTATTTCCAAAATGGGTATGAGTTAATTTTTAATGAAAGAGACACATATTAAAAATGATAGCTAAATATATAAGAAAAGGAGTTCGCACCTGTACTTTCAGGGTGGAATAAGTGCTGCTTATTACTAGAGGGAAAAATAGGCCCACGCTTTATGACAACCAAAGCAGAAAAAAGATATATTCTAGGTTAATTTGCAAATGAAAAGAGAAAAATCAATCTTCGAAAGAAATTTATTTCCTCAATCTACATCCTAAACAATATTCTATATCACATGAGATCTTATCTAGGACAGAGGCAGCATATTAGCTGTAACTCCAAAAGAAATTAAGTAGCAAATATACAATTTTAAAAATGATATTATAGAGCCTTAAAGAAAGATGGAGACTTTACCTCTTTCACGTTTACATGAATGAGATGGAACATATTCTTCTTAGCAAAGTATCTCAAGACTGGAAGAAAAAGTATCCAATGTACTCAGCCCTACTATGAAACTAATTTGTAGCTTTCATATGAAGGCTATAACCCAATTGTAGCACAAGAATATGGGGAAAAGGGCAAGGGAAGGGAAGAGAGGGGGAAGGAAGGGGAGATGGGGGAGGGAGGGTAATTGGTGGGACCACACCTAGGGTGTATCTTAGAAGTGTACAGGTGAAACTTACTGAATGTAGAACATAGATGTCTGAACACAATAACTAAGAAAATGCCATGAAGGCTATGTTAACCAGTTTGATGAAAATATTTCAGATTGCATATGAAACCAGCACATTGTACCCAATGATTGCATTAATGTACACAGCTATGATTTAATAAAAAAAAATGATTTTACAGTCAAACAATCAGATTATTTTTCTGCAAAGGTTTAAGCTAATAGCTTTCTAATGCAACTTAAATCAAGAATAGGACTCAGAAAATGGAAACAAACAGATAGGTAGATGTTCCATCAGGCAATGTTTCCATAAATTTCTGGTATTATGATCAGAGCCAGAGAGGAAAGAGGTGCTCTTAACAGTCCAATGCTGTCGGGGAGGGGGCATGGATTGAACCCACAGATGGTTTGTTTCTGAATGTTGCTTAACCAGATGTGTGAAAACTGCCTCTTTGGGGTCAATTACTGACCCCACCCTTTGGTATGCAACTTAAGGAATAAACTGGTGCTGTGAGTAGTGGAAAGAAGATGAGAGGATCCCCTCCCCCACCTTAGGCACCACTGAGGAGGCCTCTTCCCGATCTCCTTATACTCCCTCTCATCTGCTCCAATCTATTTTCCATGTGAGGAGCACTTCAGATTCAAATGGAGTGATTTCAAGACCCTGCATAACATCTTTTAGTGGTGTCCCTTAGATTCTATGGTACAAGTAGCCCCTTATGGCTACTCTTCCTCGCCCATCTGTCCCCTCGATGTCGTGGCTCCAGCTACAACGTGCACTTCGTATTTGCTAGAGAGATGCATGCTATTTGTTCCTTCCATACAGGCACTTTTTCTGCTTGGAAACCTCTTATCTCACAGATTTCCTTTGTAGAGCCCTCTTCTTTTATATTCCTTCAAAGATGCACACTCTTCAGGAAGATGTCTTAAAGCTCCTCCATTTCTTTCCTACACAAACCTGTAATTCTGTCTACTTATAATGATAATGATGAAGGACAAGGCAGCCCCACCACCTGCCACTTTAACCCTCGCGGTGCTGATGCTGTGGCGGATGGAGGAACCAGCTTGCTGGAAGGGCGGACACCTGTGGGGGAGACATGGAGCCTTACTGTCTCCCCCTCTTGCTCTTCTGACTGGTCAATGTCATGTAAGTTTCTAGGGCCTAAACCTTCATTTGACAGCTGGTTGTAACTGATGAAGACCCATACCCTAAGAGGGCAAAACAACCTCCTCAACTATATAAACCCCTGCGCAGAGAGCTCAAAAACAGACCTAGAGAGCGAGCAGAAGAGCTTATTCCCCTCCTGGGTTCTCTCTGCCAGTACGTTTGGTTTTTGTAGCTGTTGTAATTTTTGTTTCTGTAAATAAATCCTGACTTACCACTACTCCTGTGGTCTCTCGATTCCTTCTTCCAATCCCCGAGACCAAGAACTTGAAACTCCGGTATCAATAACACAATTAGATATTTTCACGCAAATCACACTGTTTGAATCATTGCTTTATTAATCAATATCCCTAGCTAGAATATAATGTCCCAGGACATGGACTCATCATCTATCCCCTCAGCAGCCTGGACCCAAGCCACATGGACACAGTATGTGCTCAGTATGTGCTTGAGAACTGAGATAATCTTACCCGAATTCCACGAGCATGCTACAAGAGTTTCTATCACATAATACATTTTGAAAAAAACAAAACACTGGTTGAAGGAATGGAGACTGTTGATTGAATAAATGAAAACATGCTATAAGCAAGTCTGATATTTTGAAATTAAAGTGGAAGATTCTAATTATCTTTATGGCAGAACAAAGAACTAATTTGTGAGGCAAGACCATAGAATCCTTCACAAGCAATTCTGAGCCAGAGGTGATTATAGTCTGGAGAACGAAAAGATTAATATGCACCTCACGCACGCAGGCTCCTCATACTTACTCCTGTAAAATGGTTTGTTTTCAGTAGCACTTATGGATGTGACATTAGTAAGCAGATCTCTGAGCCAAGGTTGGAGAGAGATAAAATTCAGAATACTTTTGGTTTTGACATAGCACTTCTAAAATCTTATTTTGCTGTATTTCTTGAAATAAATGAAATGAAATGAAACGAAAGACTGTCATTTGTCTCTAGAAAAAATTGTAGTTTGTCAAGAAGACTAGGAATTCTGGCAGAAATAAAGCTGCTTTTTGAAACATGTCCACAAGAGTAGAATATTATTTTTATATTTGGCATCTTTGGGAGAAGATAGAACAACCTTGAACTTGTGCTATACCATTATTTAAATGCCACTCATTAAATTTCACATTGATTCAACTTCCCTGATAATAAAAACCTGGTTTGTAAAATGGGAAAACAGTATAATTAGAGATTGGATAACTAATGAAATTGGGAAACAAAAAGGCCATTTGGGCCAATAACTATGTTATTATTTAATTAATTTAGGAAATACAGAGGATCCGTATGTCAATGACTATTTGAATAGGAAGCTGAGAAAATGTATTTTTCCGAATGTTTTGCTTTATGAAAAAACACAAACAGATGATATGGTACAAATATATCTAGCTATGTTGATTTTAAGGTTGAATGTAGTCATTCTTACTTATGAATAAATGTCACCATATACTAAAATAAATGTGTTGGAAAAGAATATAGAACTAGAAGGTACAATTTAATTAGACAAATCAGGCATGAAATAATAAAACCAAGACTTGGTGAAATTTTTTGGGGGGTTTTCATGAAATTATCTCCATAAATTGCATTTGTTACTTTTACAATTTAAGCAAATGGAAGTAGTTGAGGACTAATTACTTTTATCAAAATTATATTAGTAATTTTCTGAATATTGGTCATTATCATGACAAAACAAGTTCTTGAAATTAAAAAAACCCACAACTCTGTATCAAGCTTATTCAAAAGGTTACAAAAAGGATACAAAGAACTTGCGATATTTTTTTTCTGTATGAGTATGGCTTTTGAATAACATTTTCTTTGTTTGAATTATGGATATACTGGTCAATGGCAAGAACAAAAAAAAGTATTAAAAGTAATACCACGTGAGGAAAGGAGCATGCAGACAGAGTTCACAAAAGACAAACATATAAAACTTTGTCCAAAAGATTTTCATTGTTTTTGAACCATTTCTTACTTTCACACAAAATACCCATGATCATACGAAATAGTTATACTAATGTTTTATTTGTACATAAAAGTTAAAAGGATTTTTGGAGCCCATACCGATTACATTTCTTCCCTCTTCTTTCTGCCATGATTCAATTAAAAAAAAAAAAAAAAAAAAAGCTGTATGAAATTTAGCCAGCAAGGAAGGAGAGGAAAGGTTCTAATTGTGAGACAGGACTAATGACATGTATTTAAATACGTGCATATGTTGTATATTACAGTGGTATGATTTCAGCTTGGCAAGCTCAGATTTCCCTCAAGTGGTGCTCTGAGAGGTGCAGGCTGAGGCCGGCAGCAGCTCAGAGGACACACCACAGTGTCAGGCTGACGTGGGGGATGCCTAACACTCAGCACTGTTGTGAGATTGGATAAAAAGCAAGCAGTTAGAATACTCTATGACTCATAGTAAGTGGTATGTTTTTAATGATTTTTATGATTAAACGATAGAACAGACCTCAGCTGTGCAAAGATGGTCCTGGTACCTTCGGACAATTTTGGGTGAGAAAACATTCCTAACACCTCATGTTACTGCTAAAGGACAATCACACCATTCTCAGGAGTGCCGTGAAAGTATAAGTGACTAGTGTAGATGTGGCTCTGGGGCATAAGAAGAGGGATATTACACAGGAAAAGAGAGTGAGAAGAGAAAATGAATGAAGACAAAATTAAAAAAATGATAGAGGGGAAAATTCATGTGACCTTTGGAAAGAAGTTAAAGATTCATTCAAGTGAATTTAAAAGGTAACAGGAAGTAAAAAATATAAACAGACAATCAGAGACGAGGATAAAAATTGTCGCTTCTTCCATTTCTCCTTCAGTGAGAGGGATTTGAGGAAGGAGAAGGGATGTGCAGGCAAATGGGGAATGTATCCCCTTTTGGGGATTATAAATCAAAGGATCATTTCTGAGAAGGCAGGAGCTCCTGGAGCAGGGCGATATAGCACTGGGGAAAAGCAAGGTGAAACTTTCAGATTTCTTCTGGTGGAGGATTGCTACAGATTATCAACAGGGAAGAGGGAAGTGAGTGGACGAGTGTCAAATACAGTTTCCCAGAATCTTCTCTGTCTGCCTTAACTTGCCCTGCAGAAAGCCAAGCCCAGATGCTACAACTCCCTCCAGTAATTCCAAGTTGGCTACACTTGAGAAGAAAAATCTGACATTTTAAAAGCAGAGAACCAGAGAACTTGACCTTATTTGACAAGGTGAATGAATAATATGCTGTACTGAAGTTTGGTCTAAATAGAGCATCTTTATTTTTTGGCTACCAGACAGCATGAATAGATTCATCACACTGATTTTCCTCTATTATGTGCATAATTACAAACCATAAATGCAAACTTTTTATGAGTACACTCAGAACCAAGAGCTCTTAAGGACAGTACATTATCTATCTAATTATTTCTCTAAGAACAGATTAGGGAGTCGTCTAAAAATAGGAGTTACTATTGGTGGTTAAGAAGACCCAGAGATAGGAAAACAGCTTAATTAGTGAAACTAGGTAGAAGTGACTAGTTTTTTCAAAGGGAATTAATTCCATGCCAATTCACTTAAGATTTTTGAAGAATGGTACTATCAGTTGATGAGTTTTGTAACTGAACCACAATGCTGTAGGTTAGTTTTGGGTCCCAGGGTTACACTTTTAAAATACTAGAGTCAATGACATTCATCAATCTCGACTCATGCTTTTTCTTTCCCTGTCCATCCAGTTCATCATGATTTGTTGCAGAAACTAAGATTTCCTTTAGTAACTTACTAAGTAACGTGCAGCCTAACTGAAAAACTCTTCAATGCTTTCAAGAAAATATCCACGGCTTATGAAATTTTAGAAGCTAATCATACCTCTCAATTTTATGCAGTTTGTTATTTAGATAAACTATCCATACCAAAAAAGTAGGGCCTGACAACAGATTCTATTTCATGCTATAGTCACTACAGGTCATATACAATGTCTTAACCTAAAGAGATAGTTGTAATGGTCTATTCTTCATCATGTAGTAAGCTAGTGGAAAGAAAAGTCTTAAGCAGGCACACACTTGTGATCACTGAGTTATGGTTCTAAGTAGTTATCAACTTATACGGGGGAGAGGCTCTGCCTTGATAGACCCACCATTATATGAAGTGACCATATACTTGTATAATTATATAAACTGGGATGGTTTGGAGAGAGACCCTATTAATAATTATACTGAGCAACAAATGCAAACCAGGACCTTCCTAGGCAAATAAATAAAAGGCAAGTTTATTTTCTGAATGGAAACAGCTATTTTTCTTATTGTGTCATTATAAATTCCTCTTCTATCATTATAATTTATGGCTCAAGGAATAAAATGTCACTGTTAAATTATTTTCTATGTGTCTAGGACTGAAACTATCTTTGTAGGGCATTTTGCATCAAATAATTTATGATTTTCTTAGAAGACCCTGAATTTCCAAACTAGATTTATTTTTCTGCTTCAATACTTTTATACTAAATAGCTTGATGACATTGTACATATATATATTTTATGTAATAATTGCATACGTATGTATGTATATATGACTTTGTGCAGTTCAGTGAAGAGAATTGTGCCTTTGGAATATGAAGAATCCTTTTTCAAGCCTTCATTATGATTCTCTGACTGGTGACTTTGGATTAATTATAATTTTAATTTTGTTTTTTAAGCACGAAACAAAGTTTATGAAGGAAAAGAAAGATAGATTTACAGAGAAAGAGCAAGAGCAAGATATAGGCTCTATAGTAAAATGATTACTATAAAACAAGATACATTTGCCATAGACAACAAACATATAATGTTTACTTTTTTGGAGTCTTTTTTTCTTTACTTGTAGAATAGTGATAAAATGATTACTATATTAAAAAGATAGCTCAAGCTGGAAATATATGATCCTCCATAGTAACTGTTACAGCATATTAACACACAAACATTTATAGATAACAGTTTTAATTAACATTGCCCCAAATTGTATTAGATTGAAAGTAAAGTCTGGGTTTTAAGACACCCTAAGTGATCTATCCTTAAGCCAAGTCTGTAACAATTCCTGAGTTCACCCCAGTAGTCCCTGAATCAGTAAGTGAGAGGAGGAGATGGAGAAGTTTCATGTCTGGAAAATTCCTGGGTATCGCCAAAGATGTTGGTCCAGGAACCACACTTTCAGAATTGCTGCAGTAATGATTTACAACCATTGCTTACTAGGATCACTGAGAAGCCTGGGAAAAAACATCTGTAAAGAATCTCTGGCTGTGACGCCCAGGTGACTTCTAAAGCTCCGCAAGGGATCCAAACCAATGTCCAATAAAGCTTAGAGTCCCTGATCAATAGGCTAACACTGGCAGTTATAGGAGCGGATGGTCAAAATACATAAAGAGAGGCCAGAGCCCCAGCTCACAATGGGGCGCTTTACACTTCACAATACTCTAAAATAAGAGAAATAGCTGTATGTGGAGATTAAGAAAATAATTATCAGTTTTCACATGTTGACAAGTAAGTTGAATTGATTTTACAACTCCACTCACAGCATCAAAATATCTTAAATTCAAATGCTATTCAACACACCCTTAAAGGTACTTCAGATTTTTTTCATTGTACCTGAGGCAGTTTTTCATAAATATCTAAGATCTTACAGAGACTTTTTCTCCTAATATAAGTGCTTTTGCACCAAAATATTATCTAATTCTGCTGAGTTTTTTTTCCTTTCAAAACCATATAAACAAATACACTCCTCCCTTACTTAAGAAAATAGCAATGAAAAGCAGTTATCATGGCTGTTACAGTTTTTCAGATGTTCTGCACAGGTTAAGTAGCAGAAACAAAGGTGCAATCAGAGACTTGGGTGTGCAGGCAAAGACCGACTTGGTTTGGCAGTGGCAAGCCGGAAATCAGCTCAGGCCCATGATGAGGCAGTGGCTGGGACTTAAACCTAGTGCAAAGGAATGGTTATGGTGTAACATTCTCACATGTGGACTGGGAGAAAAACCAGGATATGAACATCAACCCATGGGAAGTTCTACCATTCTCTGCTGGCTTGGGGAGCCTTTCTCTTGTGAGATACAGGGCCAACCAAGATTGTATGCCAACTATACTATGCTACCTAGCAGCTTCAAACCTTTATGATTTATTTTGTTACTCTTTATGGCATCAAGGTTTGTTAGGAAATAAAATGCAACTGTCATTTTTCCTGTTGTGACCCATATTTCATAACCTAGTTGTTTACTTAGGAAATAAAAAAATACTTCTACAGCCTTTTACTAAGAAATATCTGTTGAAAAGATAATCTTTGTAAGAAGTGTTGATTGGAATAATCTCAGGATGAGGGGCAAGGTTGCAGGGAGGTTGCATCTACTCAAGATGGTAAATTTTAAATGGTGGTAATATCAACAGTCTTGCTCAAATGGATTGCAGTTAAATTCATATTTTCTATGATCACATGGATTCTCAAAAGGCAGATTAATAACTATATTATAGGCTTAAGATTCCATTCACTATACATCTTGAGAGTAAATAATATCATTTCTTAACTATCTTACAGAAATTTATCTCTGTATATTGTGCATTATTCTGAATTCTCACATGTGAACTGGGAGAAAAACTAGGGTATGAAGATCAACCCATGGGAAGTTCTCATATGGGCCTCCATAGATAATGAAATTAAAAATTATACCCAAGTTGTTCTTTCCTAATCATCAAATCTTATCCTAAGTGAGCTATAACAATTACTGTCTGTCATTATTCAATTTCATGTTTATGCTTTTTGTTTTAAATATAATCTTTGCCTCTTTTATGAGTTTCTAACCTACCTAAGGAAGGGAAAACTTTTTCGTATTTCTCCACATAACTAATCACAATACTAAGTATGTAAGAATTAAATTAATTAAATTAATTTGTTTTGAGTATCCTCTTTTGCCCCACATATTCTATTCTCTACTCATTTGCATCATGAACTTTATATTTTTCCTTTGGTTATATTTATTAAACAAGAGATGAGCACTTAACTCAAGCCTATCAAGTAGATCCTCTGTCCCAACAATTACAACTAAATCAAGAGACAGAAAGTGTGAATAGATATTAGGAACTGTAGCATGTAAAGTTGGGAGTATGATAAAGCCATAACCAATATAAGAAGGGAGAGACTGTTCAAGCCTGACTGCTGAGAAAGCTTGAAGATAACGCCCGGATGAACTTTAAGATTTGTTAGTTTTTTAAACAGATGTTCCTTATGACTTCCTTGAATTCTTGCCTTGGTTCTATGAGTTGCTTTTGTATCCTTGAAATAAATTCTCCTCCACCACACCTTTCCAAAAGAAATTTAAAAAGCTGATTTAGAATTCTTGGGAATTTTTGCCATGGGAAATGAGAAAATGCAACGGATTTACCTGGAATGCTGTTGGATAACCCAGGAAGCTACAGTCCATAGTTAGTAAGTGGTCACAAGGTGTGGATCTGAGTCACTTTTCAGATAACTGTATAAATATTTTACTCCCATTTTAAAATGAGGCTAATGGAGTTGTCTCATAGTGAATAAATTCAAATTCCCTTTTATGGTATCAACTGTAAGCGGAGCATGGCAGGACTAATAAGTCAGCTGCTTGGGTGAAATGAGAGCTGAGTCAGAACTTGATCATTATTTGCCATTTTCATATCCTTTGTCTCCCTTCAAACGATTACATTTTGTCTTCCATTTTATTTATTTATTCAATTGTTGAGGATTCATTGAGGGTACAGAAAACCAGGTTACACTGATTGCATATGTTAAGTAAAGTCCCTCTTATAATTGTGTCCCAACTCCAAGAGGTTTGCCATACACTGTGACCCCTCACCCCACACCCTCCTTCCCTCTTTCTGCTCCCATTTCCCGATGAACTAGATAAATTGTCCTCATATCAGAACTGAGTACACTGGATTCTTACTTCTCCATTCTTATGATGCTTTACTAAGAAGAATGTCTTTCAACTCCTTCCAGGTTAATACAAAAGATGTAAAGTCTCCATCTTTTCAGTGGCTATATAGTATTCCATGGTATACATATACCACACCTTGTTAATCCATTCCCGGGTTGGTGGACATTTAGGTTGCTTCCACAATTTGGCAATTGTAAATTGTGCTGTAATAAACAGTCTAGTGCAAATGTCCTTGTGGTAAAAGGGTTTTTTTGTTGTTGTTGTTGTTCTGGGTAGATGCCCAGTAATGGGATTGCAGGATCAAATGGGAAGTCTAATTTGAGTTCTTTGAGGATTCTTCATACTTCCTATCAAAAAGGTTGTATTAGTTTGCAGTTTCACCAGCAGTGTAAAAGTGTTCCCTTCTCTCCACATCCATGCCAACATCTGCAGCTTTGAAATTTTGTGATGTGGGCCATTCTTACTGGGACTAGGTGCTGTCTTAGGGTGGTTTTGATTTGCATTTCTCTGATAATTAGGGATGATGAGCATTTTTTCTCATATATATGTATTTTGGAGATAGAGTCTCACTGTGTCACCCTTGATAGAGTACCATGACATCATAGCTCATAGCAACCTCAAACTCTTAGGCTCAAGCAATTCTCTTGTTTTAGCCTCCCATGTAGCTTGGACCACAGACACCCACCACAATGCCTGGATATTGTAGAGACAAGGTCTCACTCTTGTTCAGGCTGGTCTCACACCTGTAAACTCAGGGAATCCACCCACTTTGGCCTCCCAGAGTGCTAGGATTACAGGCACTAGCCACCATGCCCGGCCTCATCTATTTGTTTTAGAGAAGATTCTATGCATCTCTCTTGCCCATTGATATAAGGGATTGTTGGCTTTGTTTATATTGATTAATTTCAGTTCTCCATAGATCCTAGTAATCAAGCTTTTGTCTGATTCATAATATGAAAATATCTTTTCCCATTCTGAAAGTTGTCTGTTTGCTTTGGTTTTTGTCTCAGCTGTACAGAAACTATTCAATTTAATTAAGTTTCATTTGTTTATTTTTGTTGTTGCAATTGCCTCTGAAGTCTTCTTCATAAAGTCTTTCCCCAGTTCAAGTATTTTCCCCATCGTTTTTTCAAGGATTTTTATTGTTTCATGCCTTAGATTTAGATCTTTTATCCATCATGAATCAATTTTAAAGAAAGGTGCTAGTCCAATTTTAGTCTTTTAAAGTGGTTAAACAGTTCTCCTCACACCATTTATTGAATAGGCATTCTCTCAGCCCAGTGTTTTTGTTTGGTTTATCAAAGATTAGGTGGCGGTAAGTTGTTAATTTCATGGTTTTCTGTTCAGTTCCAGATGTCTATGTCTCTATTTTTGTGCCAATACCATGTTGTTTTGTTCACTATGGCCTTGTAGTACAGCCTAAACTCTGGTAGGCTAATGCCCCCAGCTTTATTTTTATTAATAAGAATTGCCTTGGCTATATGAGTTTTTCTTCCTTGTTCCAAACAAAACAAAGAATTATTTTTTCCAAATCTTGAAAGTATGATGATGATATTTCAATGGAGATTGCATTGAATCTGTAGATTGCTTTGGGTAGTATAAACATTTTCACAGTGAAAATGATTCTTCCCAGCCATGAGCATGGTATGTTCTTCCATTTGTTAATATCTTCTACTATTTTTTTCTTAGGATTTCATAATTTTCTGTATAAAAGTCCTTTGCCTCTTTTGTTAGGTATATTCATAGTATTTAATTTTCTTCGAAGCTACTGTGAAGTGAATTGTGTCCTTGATGAGCCTCTCATCTTGGTTGTTATTGGTTTATACAAAGGCTACTGATTTGTGAACATTGATTTTATATCCTGAGACATTACTGTATTTTTTGACAACGTCCAGGAGTCCTAGGGTTGAGTCTTTGAGGTTCTCTAGGTGTAAGATCATATCACATCGCCTGCAAAGAAGGAGAGTTTGATCTCCTCTGCCCCCCATTTGGATGCCCTTTATTTCCTTCTCTTGACTGGTTATATAAGCTAGAATTTTCAGCACTGTGTTGAATAGTAGTGGTGATAGAAGACAGCCTTGTCTGGTTCCAGTTCTAAGTGGAAAAGCTTTCAGTTTTATTCCATTCAGTATAATATTTGCTGTGGATTTGTTGTTGATGACTTCAATCATTTTTTTCAATAATTGAAAGTAAATATACAGTAGCACTTTCATATTTGACCACATCCTATATTGACAACCTCCTTAAATTGACCTAAATTTTATAGACTGGCCATGTACCACATCTACATATTAGTACTGCAGGCCTTAGTCCTTATATTGACCACCTCCATATGTTAACCAGTTTGTCACAGTACCTTGGGTTGTCAATTTACAGGGGTTATACTATATTATCTAGAATTTCTGAGACAACAAGTGAGAGAATAAAAATGAGATCACTTCTACTTGATACACAACGTCATTTACAAAGAAGAGAGACCATTTTGGGTTTGAGGTGTGGCATATCAGAAGAGAGATCAAGGATTTGAAGAATGTGGACTACTGTGTATTGTCCAAGGGTAAGTGAATAGGAATTAATATTGGTGTCAGTGCAAATATATATAAAAATCAATTAGGGTGAAGTTAAAAATATGAATAAGTATAAATCAGATGACCCCAATATGTTTATTATACTCTAAAGTCAACAAACTAAGTTATATTCATATTCAATAATTTAAGATATTTAGATCATTGAGCTTTTGGTATTTTAGTGTTTTTAAATAAAGTATGTATTTTCTGACCTGTTGTCTGAATATTCAGTAGCTTAGTTTGTGTAAGATCAGAATACTAATTTTAAAATATAAATGCATAAAAGATTCCTTCAAGACCATACTCATATTATTTTTTTAGATTCACACATAATGAATTAAACTGACAACAAAAAACGATTTTAATATTTCCCCAATTATAGCATACTGTATTAAGATTTGTCATATTAGTAAACATAACTTACTTTTTTGTTTCATATAACATAATGAAACACCAAAAGGAAACATAATTTTGAAAAATAATTTCCTTAAAGATTAAAATATATGATTTGTCATCAATGATGATTAAAATAATACTTGAAATAAACTCCTTTAGAAAATTGCAGGTTATTCTTTCAATCCCTCATGAATTTTTTTTATTTTATTAAATCACAATTATGTACATTAGTGCAATCATGGGGAACAATGCACTGACTTTATATACAATCTGAAATATTTTCATCAGACTGTTAAACATAGCCTTCATGGCATTTTCTTAATCACTATATGAAGACATTGGTATTCTGCATTTAGTAAGTTTCACCAATACCCTTCTAAGATGCACCATAGGTGTGATCCCACCAATTGCCTTCCCTCCACCCATCCTCCCCCCTCCATGAATTTTTAATAAACAACAAATTTATTTCATTAATTGTATAACTGTAACATGTGAATAGACTAAACAACATCAATTCATTGAGCCTGAATAATTTTTCAAAAGTTTTTCCTAGTAACATAGCCATAAGTGAAAATTACTGGGAGGTTACATTTTTTTCTAATTATACAGTCTGAAAAAAAAATCAAGATGATTCAGTAGAGATAGCAAGATATTAGTGAATACTTTACTTTTCAAGTATGAAGAGCATGTGCCAATGTATAGAATGTCCCCCCTTTCCTTAATTGAAATTTCATATTGTTTTCCTCCAACCCCCCCTCCTTCTTGTCTTCCTTCTTTCATAATTTTTTATTTGGGGAGGGATTTCTATGTGTCTATGTATATTGTAAAATTTAAGTCAACTGTGTATTTGTAAAAAGCTCATGATGATTCTAAAAATTGCATAACAAAGTGGCCTGTTACAAGTCTATGAATGTAACTTTATGCCAACAATGTTTAGTAGTTGCATAAGAAAACATGATTTTTGTCTTTCTGTATCTTGCAATCTGGGATAATTGGTCTGCTTTGTGCTCATACATTTTGCATATAATATTATCATCTTTTAAAATATATATTGTCAAATATTTTTTCCCATTCTGAGGGCTGTCTGCTAGAAGCTTGGTGGTGCAGAAGCTTTTTAGTTTCATCAGATCCCAGTAGTGTAGTTTTGATACTGCTTCCATTGCTTTGGGGGTCCTCCTCATGAAGTATTCGCCCAGGCTGATACTTTCAAGAGTGTTCCCCGCACTTTCTTCTAGCATTTTTATAGTTTCATGTCTTATGTTTATATCTTTAATCCAATGTGAGTCTAACTTCGTTAGTGATGAAAGGTGTGGGTTCAATTTCAGTCTTCTACAGGTCACCAGCCAGGTTTCCCAGCACCATTTGTTAAATAGGGAGTCTTTTCCCCACTGAATGTTTTAAACTGGCTTGTCAAAGATCAAATAGCAGTAAGTATTTGGGTTTATCTCTTGGTTCTCTATTCTGTTCCAGACATCCACCTAATTGCTTTTTGGTCATAATTTTCTTTCAGTTTTTCAAAGGTTCTTTGATACAAATTTCACAAATATTTCATCAAAAGTATGAAAACAGGTAACATCTCGTCAAAGTCTTGCTGTGCATCTGAATAGTCTGATTATGAATAATTTCTTGAAGGACAATCTACCTTAATTTTGAATTTATTAGGAAACATTAAAGATAGAAAAAATTAGCATGGGGGCGTGAAAATTATACAAGTAAATCCTTATTTTTTAAAGTTGTTTTTTTATTTTTTATTGTTTGGGATTCATTGAGGGTGCAAAGAATTAGGTTACACTGATTGCAGTTATAGGTAAAGTCCCTCTTGTAATTGTGTCCCTCCCCCAAGAGGTGTGCCGTACCCCATGGTCCCCTCCTCCTCTCTCCCCACTTGCTCATTCCCTTACGCCCACCTTGTATTAGCTCATCTCCTGCCTTCATATTAGAATTGAGGACATTGGATTTTTGCTTCCCCATTCTTATGATGCTTTCCTAAGAAGGATATGCTCCACCTCCATCCAGGTTAATACACCAGATATGAAGTCTTCATCTTTTTTAATGGCTGAATAGAATTCCATGTCATACATATACCACGGCTTGTTAATCCATTCCTGGGTTGGTGGACATTTAGGCGGTTTCCACATTTTGGCAATTGCGAATGGAGCTGTAATAAACAGTCTAGTGTAAATGTCCTTATGATAAAAAAGATTAGTTATTTTTTTAAAAACCCACATTTTTTACACAGAGCAAAAATATTTTATCATCTTGGTTCATTTTAAATATACCTCATGCCTGCATGCCTGACCAGTTGAGTCACTGATTCCATTTAGCTGATACGTGAGTGCCTAATATAGCCAGGTACAGTGGCTACTCAGGCCTTGCAGATTCTATAATCTACAAAAAGATAGAAATAAGTAATCAGGTCATTATCATTTGGAGGAAAGTGCTGTGAGAGCCATGGCAGGATGACCCAACTCCTGTCTTCGGAGAGGGGCTCAGAGAGGGTTAATCTGGTGAAGCTGTTGAGTTAGGCCAGGGGCTCAGACCAAGGGAAAAGCTCATGTTATGTCTGGAATGGGGACCAAGCTATGGTGTCTACGGGTCTTCTTCTCAGAGATATTTATAAGAATAAAGACTTTAGATTGCTCCCGAATGTGACATTTGCTCTTTCAAAAACATTCAAAACTGCCCCATGCAAACCATCCCCACCTGTTCAGGAGCATAGTCTGCTTCTGCACTTGTCCTGCAGGTGACGCCCTGCCTTGGCTGAAGTACAAGTGCATGGAGCAATTTATTCCCACTCGACGGCCAGGCTGGCTTAGGAGAAACAGAGGCGGATGATGCAGCCTAGGGTGGGAATAGATAAGGCGGCGAACCCTGGGACCCCGAGTTTCCAGGACTGCTCCTAGTGGGAAGGGAGAAGCTACAGGTGTGGGACCTGAGAGTATGTATAAAGAAATTCCTTGGGTCCTAAAACTCTAAGTGGAAGTTTTAGAGGCATGTGAATCATGTTGTGTAGCATAAGTTGATTAATTTCCTAAGAAACTTTAAAATTATGAAGTCATATTGAATCATAAGATCCCATTGTACGGAGCAAGGCGCTCTAGACTTGGGAAAAGTCCAAAGGGTCTGGGTTCCAGTTTGAACCACGTGCCCTGGGGTCAGTTATTTAATAACGAAGCTGTTATTGCCATGGCCTACCATTTGCTGCTGCTGAGGGCAGCGATTTGAGAGTAGACACTTTAAAATACCATAGAAATAGCGCTGTCTCTCTCCAGCTCTAGTGTCTTCCCAGGGTTTCACAGACTCCCTTCCCCAGAAAGCCTTTCCGAACATCTTCCATCCATCACTCCAAGCCACAGTCCCTTGTCTAAGTGATTTAACAAGCAGGATCTGTTCCTCAATTTTGCTTGCCCCTCATTCTTTTTATTTCCTGTATTCATCAACTCAAAACAAAAGGGGAAAGGGATGACAGGCATTTCTTGTCAGACTTGAGGACATAACTTCGGGAAAGTTGGCATCGTTTCCGTTTGCTCCTTACAAGGAGTAACAGAGTTCTCACTTAATTTAACTGAAATGTGGAGATGAATCACTGTAAGAGTTATTAAGATAAAAAATACTTGAAATAAATATCTATACTGTTTCACATGCCCTGCAAAACTCTCTTCCAGCTCTTTGCTTAGGAACTTTTGTTTGTGTTGAAGGAATGAACTTGTGTTTTGGGCTTTGTAATGTGAGTCAGGGTTGGGGAATGATTTCTTTTTTTCTTTTCTTTTCTTTTTCTTTTTTTTTTTTTTTTTTTTTTGCAGTTTTTGGCCAGGGCTGGGTTTGAAGCCGCCACCTGTGGCATATGGGGTGGCGCCCTACCCCTTTGAGCCACAGGTGCCACCCAGGAATGGTTTCTCTGTTAATGGATGACCATCCTCTGGAAGTAAAGGATCCTGAAATGTTCTTTTCATCTATGTATGTGTGTGTGTTCATTTTCTTCCATTTTTGGCTGTAATGAAAGCTTTATCTCCAAGTATTAAAAATTAGGCATTTGAAATGGGCTTTTGGAAATATCTAGGCCAGGACAAAGCTTATACAAATCCATGTTATTATCTTAAAGTTAGTCAGTGTAGCTAAGAACCCATGGAATGGTCTTTTCTGGAATATTGTTGTAGCTTTCTATCTTACAGTTTTGAACAACCCACACAACTGTCTTTTCTGTAATATTGCAACAGCCTTCTGTCTTCTTGACTCTGCTAATTCATTCTTCCTGCCTGTCCTGCTTATTGATGCCATGGGAATTTTTTTAAAAAGAATTTGATCCTCCCATCTCAGCCTCCCCAGTAGCTGGGACTATAGGCACGTGCCACCACGCTGTAGTGCACTATGCAAATCAGGTATCCACATTAAGCTTGGCATCAGTATGGTGACCTCCCAGGAGCGGGGGCCACCAGCTTGCCTAAGGAGGGGTGAACTGGCTCACATTGGAAACGGAGTAGGTCAAAGCTCCCGTGCTGATCAGTAGTGGGATCGAGCCTGTGAATAGCCACTGCACTGCAGCCTGGGCAACATAGTGAGACCCCATGTCTAAAAAAAATAAAATGAATTGGATCATGACATCTTCTCTCCTGAAATCTCTCTAGCTTTGCCACTGTCTCCAGCAAAAATTCCTAAGCCTGAGTTTCTAAGTTGCAGTCAGGAAATCGGTGAACTCTGAATTTTTGTGCAAAATTTTAACGTGCAGAGGATGTAAAGTTGTTTGAGTCAGTCTGAAAGGCATCCTTGGTTCACTCCAGAATATTTCTTTAATGAGAAACTTGTCTGTCCAGCCCTCCGTGCAGCCTCCAGCCCCCACATGACACTCACTCACACCGACCTGCTATTCAGCATTTCCTGACTGCTCCGTTCTCCCCTGGTTTCTGCCTTTGAACCTGATGACCTTTTTCTTTTTTTTTCTTTTTTTTTTTATAATTTTATTGAATCATAATTCTGTACATTGGTGCAATCATAGGGCACGATTCATATGCATTCAGAAATATTTTGATCGTACTGTTACAGATAGCCTTCATGGCATTTTCTTGATCACTATATAAAGACATTGATACTCTACCTTTAATGAGTTTCACCAGTACCCTGCTAAGATGCACCGTAGGTGTGATCCCACTAATTGCCCTCCCTCCACCCATACTCCCCCCTCCTCTTCCCTCCCTTTCCCCTTTCCCTGTATTCCTATGCTATAATTGGGTTTTAGCCTTCATATGAAAGCTATAAATTA
>CAUYON010135149.1:0-28564 GCA_963573935.1 Arctocebus calabarensis | reverse complement strand
ACTACAGGCGCCCGCCACAACGCCCGGCCATTTTTTTGGTTGCAGCCATCATTGTTGTTTGGCGGGCCCGGGGGCTGGATTCGAACCCGCCAGCTCAGGTGTACGTGGCTGGCGCCTTAGCCCGTTGAGCCACAGGCGCCGGCTGGGCTGGATTTTGAACCCGCCAGCCCAGGTGTATGTGACTGGCACCTTAGCCACTTAAGCCATAGGCGCCAAGCCTGAACATTTATTTTTCATTCTGAAGAATTTAAAACTTAGCCAGTCAGTGGCTATAAGTTGATGCCTCCTTTTTTGAGGGTATTTTGGCATAATAAACCAGTATATAAAACATGTTCATCTTGTAACCAAATATCCCACTGCTAGAAATTTATGCTAAGGAAATAACACTTTAGAAAAAGTTATATGTACAAGGATGTTCACTGCAATGTCACTGACAAAATTGAAGTTGTGGAAACAATTTAATTGTTGGTGAATAAAAGAATGGAGGCTGGGTGTGGTGGCTCACACCTGTAACCCCCAGCTTTTTGAAAGGCCAAGGTAGGAGGATTACTTGAGGCCAGGAGTTCAAGTCTATCTTGAGCAACATAGCAAGACTCTTCCTCTAAAAAAATTAGCTGTGCTTGTAGTCCCAACTATGTGGGAGACTGAGGCAGGAGGATCACTTGAACCCAGGAGTTCAAGGATTCAGTGAGCCGTGATTATACCATCACACTCCAGCCTGGGCAACAGAGATAGACTCTATCTCAAAAAAAAAAAAAAAAAAGATGATTTGACACGTTTATAAAGAAACATATCTACAGCATATGTTTAAGTGATAGAAACAGGTTACATAATAGCATTTGTATAATTCCATTTATATCAAATTTCATACATAGATCACTATATGTATATGTAGTATATAGGTACATCTGGGAGAAATTTCATCACAATATTAAAAATGTTTCTACATCATGGGCAGTTTTTAATTTCCTCTTCTTATTTTTTTTTTCACATTAATTACATTTTTCTGGAGTGCTCATTTGCTTTTATCAAAAAATTAAACTACAAAAAGAAAGCATTTAAGTGATTTCACTAGTTTTACCTTTTTTTTTTTGAGACAGAGCTTCAAGCTGTTACCCTGGGTAGAGTGCTGTGGCATCACAGCTCACAGCAACCTCCAATTCCTGGGCTCAAGCGAGTCTCTTGCCTCCGCCTCCCAAGTAGCTGGGGACTACAGGCGTCCGCCACAACACCCAACCATTTTTTGGTTGCAGCCGTCATTGTTGTTTGGCGGGCCTGGGCTGGATTCGAACCTGCCAGCTCAGGTGTATGTGGCTGGCGCCTTAGCCCGTTGAGCCACAGGCGCCAAGCCCGCCATGGCACTATCCGCCATGCCGCCATGGCACTCTTAACGAGGGTGACAAAGAGAGACTCTGTCTCTACAAAAAAAAAATAATAATAAAATAAATTAAGCTCCATTTAAAAAGAGTTTCTCTTTATCATTATTTTGATTTTGAACCATTTACATTGAGACCTATGGCCTCCAAACCAAATAATCATCAATGGGAAAAAAACACTTTGAAATTTAGAATGGTATCTAATTTTTTTGTTATTGATTACACCTCTCAGCATTAAAGGCAAGAATAGTATCCAATCATGCAGGATGTCAGAGAATACACTGTCCTTTGTCACTGAGATCTTGTCAATTCGTTGCTGTCACTTTCTGTATATAAACCACTGTGTAAATCACATGTGCCCAGCTAGAAAAAAACTACTGGATTCTTTGGCAAAAACTAATAGTGAGATAGTTCAGAATTCTGTTATTTAACAATTACTGAATACAAATTTCCTAGGTATTTCAGAGTCTCTTCATAACATAAGCCAGTCCTTACCCTGGGGTGCATTTTCTGTTTATTTGGATCCTTATGTTGTAACAGGTTTTCTACCAGTTACATTTCCTGTAAATGGTGAGAACAACCTCAGAAGCTGGGCTGTTTTAAAAAACAATTAGGCTTGGCTCGGTGCCTGTGGCTCAAGTAGCTAAGGTGCCAGCCACATACACTTGAGCTGGCGGGTTCAAATCCAGCCTGAGCCCACCAAACAATGATGGCTGCAACCAAAAAAAAAAAAAAAAAAGAAGAAAGAAAGAAAAGAAAAGAAACAACTATACTTAATCAACAAAATGGAAAATAACAGATGGTGGTGAAGACACCAAGACCTTGGAACCCTCACACATTGCTAGTGGGAAGTTAAATGGTGCCTCTGTGGGAAACACTTCAGTGGTTCTTCCAAAGGCTAAACACAGAGTTGCCACATGAGCCACAATTCCACACCTAAGTGTGTATATCCAAGAGGAATAGTCACACAAAAACGTGTACACAAATGTGCATATCAGCACTGTATATAATAACCAAAGTATGGAGACAACCCAAATGTCTACCAACAGACAAGCAGAGTAGTCTATGCACCTAAAGGAATATTACTCAGCCATAAGAGGGTATAGCATGTGGATATATGCTACAACACAGATAAACCTCAAAAACATGCCAAGTAGACAGACACTAATGGTTGTGTACTGTATGATCTCATTTATATGAAACACGCAGAATAAGTAAATCCACAGAGACAGAAAGCAGACTAGTAGTTTCTAGGGTTGGGAGGGAAAGGAGAGAATGAAGAATATCTGCTGACAGGTACAAAGGTTTCCTTTTGGGGTGTCAAAAATGCTCTGAATCTAGATAGTGGTGATGGTTTCACAACATGACGAATGTACCCGATGGCATCGAACTGTACACTTCAAAATGGTAAATGATGTTATGTGTATTTTACCAAAACAAAAAGAAGTAAACAGTAAGGCAGATTCTGCCCATGCCCCAGGAGGGCCAGTGCATGCCTTGTCACAGACTGAGCTCTAAGGCAACAGCATGGTCATCAGAGACAGCTGCTTTCCCCTCACCCTCCTCCCTGATCTAAGCCATGTATACAAATACTCACCCTCAATGCAAATACCACATTGAAAAGAATCATAGTAGGTGTCTCCCTCTTTGGGGATGGATCTATTTTGGAGACCTGTAAAAGAAGCATAATTCTAATAAACTGAGAGCTGTGACTTTCCAGGGAAAGGTATTTAGAGCTGCTCCACTTCAGCGTGGGAAAGGGCCCAGAATATAGCAGAACCAGAAAAAAACAGAGCCCCAAGGTCTTTGAAAACCAACTAGCGACTTTGCTCTAGAGGTGTGCACAACTGTGCACAAGAGTAAAGAGGTCCGTGCTCTGACCAACCAGTCCACAGAAGTGAGCTGACAATGCCCAGGAGTGAAAGGATGTAGAAGGTGGGAATGGGCGAGGGACCCCGGCCCACCTCCCCCACCCCTGCTGTCCCCAGTGGCTCCTGCACCTACCTATCAGGTGTGACAAGTACTCAAAACAATTTAACATGACAATGCTCATGGCTAGCAGAGGCCTGAGCAGGCCTTGGTAAAACAGATCCACGTACTTTTTTTTCAGAGACAGAGTCTTACTTTATCACCCTTGGTAGAGTGCCGTGGCGTCATAGCTCACAGAAACCTCCAGCTCTTGGGCTGAGGTGATTGCCTCAGCCTCCCGAGTAGCTGGGACTACAGGCGCCTGCCACAATGTCCAGCTATTTTTTTGCAGTTTAGCAGGGGCAGGGTTTGAACTTGCCACCCTTAGTATATGGGGCCAGCGCCCTACTCACTGAGCCACAGGCACCGCCCAGATCCACGTACTTATCTCTGTGCTTTTGGTCCCCCAACCAAGGCACTCAAAAGCAGGATTACAAGGGGGCAACACAGAGCTCTTGGGTCAATTACAAGTGTTGTCACCAGGGGGAGTCAGAGCCACAGCCATCCCAACACACACCTGTGCCCCTGCCAGTATCTCCAGCGCTACAGGGAACAATTGGAGTTCTCCCAGCCATCACCCAGACAGAGGCCTGGGCCCCAGCTACGGGGGCCCTGGTAAAAAAAAGAGGGCACTGTCTGTGAGGCCAAACACATTCAATTGCCTCAGAAGCTCCTTCCATAGGCTTATTCATTGAGGTTTGCAAATTACATCACAGAACCTCACAGAATTTCTATATCATATAAATGTAGATAAATCCTAGATTGTCACCTGCAGCCCTTCAGAATCTGTGTGATGCTGTCTCGGATCCCGCCCGCATACAGAGCTGACTGGCAGGCTCTGGAATACAAGTCCTACTGGGTAACAGTGCATTCCTTTTTGCTGACAACTCCTTAGTGCTGTGACACTGATTCATCAGGGAACATAGGGGTTTAGCAGAATAGTAAATGCTAAATAATAATAATACAGGCTGTCAGAATTTCTTCTTCTTCATTTAATAAGAAGAAATGCTTGTACTACTTTGAAGGAAGTTCAAGCGTCTGACAAATGCTGGTTAGTTCATTCTCTTGGCCCCTCTGTAAACAGACATCCTACATATAAGCGGTAAGGACATAGTCAGTAGAGACCCAGAATGCCAAGAGCACAAGCTAGGGGCAAAGACAGAAATATCTAGGGCAAAGCTGCCTGTTGTTTTCTTCACTGTACCCTCAGGGCCTATGAAGATGCACAGCTCGTAGCAAGTACCGGATCAGGTCTGCCAGCCAGTGGCTACCTCACCAAAGCCAGCATCAGCCTCAGTCCTGGGCCCCCACAGCTAGGGTGGGCCAGGTCTGCCTGCCCAGGGAGGGCCATACCTGCCCCACAGCATGCTGCAGCAGGGTTGGGTGTCCAACAAACCGAACGTTATCAATCTTCAGTTCAAATTTCTGGCCACACATTTCAGACTTGGTTGCCAAAATTGTTGCCAGAATAACATCTGAAAACCTTAAAGTTAAAAAAAAAAAAGTAGATGAAAATAAATAACAAAGTATCACAGCACCACACCCCACTGGCCCCAGAGAGGAAGGGTCTCAGTACATGAAGGTTTCATGGAGCTGCTCAGCACCCCCTGCTGATGGAAGATCTATTAGGAGCCCTTCTGAAGCAATCCCCCAGGTTAGGGGTGTAGAATCACCAGAATTACAAGGTAAAAGGCCTGAGAAGCACAGACTGGGGGTACATGCTGTCATTTCTTCACATGCTTTAGGGAACTCAGGAGAGAAACAGCTGCAGTTTGCTTTCAAAAGGATCGGCTAGAGCTAGCACTGCCCTCAGAAGCTGCTCCTTAAGGTTCACAGGCAGAGAGGAGCCTCCTAATCATGTCCAGGGGTGCTGAGCAACACCCCTCAACCACTAGCCCCCTCGGCCCACAGTGGCACATAAAGGGCAAGGGAACAGCACTCAGCCATCATGCAAGGTGCTGACTGCCTTGCCCAAAGCATGGCTTCCAGCCTCTCACTCCTGCTGAACACCTAAACTTTCCAGATTTTATCAAGGAAGAAACTGTGCAAATCCTGCAGACCCACTGTGATCACAGTTATTCCAATGGCATAGGCACAGCCTGCACAGACTGATGCCACAGAGAAGTGGGAACACCTATGCTGTGGCAGAGTGCTCACCCCTCTCTGATGTGTATCTGTATACTTCTGTCTCCTCACTGTAACCCTGACCCCTCCTGCTTGGGGGAATATGGATAAGGGTGGGTAGGTGCTGGCTCTTATCTCTGAGGCCTCTGTTCTAGAAACACAGATGCACTATGGCTGATTTGGACCTAGAAGGTAGACAAGTCTCATGCTCATCTCTCCACCCAGGAAAACTATTTCTAATATCTGGGTCAGGAGGCTACACTGTCTTAGAGAAGGCAGCTCCAGCTCCTCTAAGGCCACATTCTGTCCTGGGCAGGGAGAGTTCTAGAAGAGACCCTCAGAGGAAAGTCATTCCAGAGTATGTCCTCAGTCATGCTTCTCTCCTGGAGATCATCTGGGTGAGAGTGAGAAAGGCCAACATCGTAACTCCTCCATTTAATGATAGAAAAGGAAGGGATGGCTTGGTGCCTGTGACTCAACGGGCTAAGGCGCCAGCCACGTACACATGAGCTGGTGGGTTCGACTCCAACCCCGGCCTGCCGAACAACAATGATGGCTGCAACCAGTGGCCGGTGCCTGTGGTCCCTGCTACTTGGGAGGCAGAGGCAAGAGACTCGCTTGAGGAATTGGAGACTCCAGGAATTGGAGGTTGCTGTGAGCTGGTGATGCCACGGTACTCTCTCCAGGGTGATAGCTTGAGGCTCTGTCTCAAAAAAAAAAAAAAAAAAGAAAAGAAAAGGAAGGGCTGTTTTGAACTGCTGCTACAGCAGCCCACCTTTGGAGCAGCAAATGATCTGGGCTAACAAAGATATAGGAAAGGGCCATTTGTCCCAGGTAACCTCACACAAAGCAGGGCTAGAAGAGAACTGACCTAGAAGTCAGCCTGGGGCAACAGCCCAAAAGGCAAGACAAACAGCTGTGGGACTTCAAGTCTTGCAGGCCTGGGAGCTCAGGCTGGTTTCCAGTCTCCCTCCAAAGCTGGCATATCATTTACTGTCCTAATGGGTGGGTATGGTCAGAACAGGCTCCTTGCCTTTCACAGAGTCACAGTGTGACACCCTTGGAAATGCAAGACCCACAAGCAGTCATTGGCTACCCACTGCAGGTCTCTCCTTCCCTGGAATACTGCTCTCTGGAATGATTAAACTGGAGAGGGAAGATTCTAGTGTCTTACACCACAGGCATCATATGCTTTTTCTTTTTTTTCTTTGAGACAGAGTCTCAAGCTGTTACCCTGGGTAGAGTGCTATGGCATCACAGCTCACAGTAACCTCAAACTCTTGGGCTTAAGTGATTTTCTTACCTCAGCATCCCAAGTAGCTGAGACTACAGGCGCCCACCACAACGCCTGGCTCTTTGTTGTTGTTGTTGCAGTTGTCATTGTTGTTTTAGCTGGCCCGGGCTGGGTTTGAACCCACCAGCAAAGCTGTTCCCACTTGTCTGTGGCACCAGTCTAGCACCCGACCCACTGAGCTACGGGCACTGCCATCATATGCTTTTTCTTTTTTTGGAGACAGAGTTTCACTCTGTTGCCCAGGCTAGAATGCAGTGGTACCATCAGAGTTCACAGTAACCTCAAACTCCTGGGCTCAAGCAATTCTACTGCCTCAGTAGCTGAGACTATAGGTACCCACCACAATGCCCCGCTAATTTTTCTATTTTTAGGAGAGACAGGGTCTGACTCTTGCTCATACTGGTCGTGAACTCCTTGGCTCAAGAGATACTCCCGCCTCGCCCTCCCAGAGTGCTACAATTACAGGCATGATGCAGTGGGCCCAGCTCATCTGCTTTCTTCAAACTCTAAAAGGCTCATTCTGGCTCAGTACCTATAGCACAGTGCTTATGGCACCAGCTACGTACACCAAAGCTGACGGGTTTGAGCCCCACCCAGGCCAACTAAACAATAATGACAACTGCAACAGAAAATAGCTGGGTGTTGTGGTGGGCACCTGTAGTCCCAGCTACTTGGGAGGCTAAGGCAAGAAAATGCTCATGTGGCTCAGCACCTATAGCTCAGTGAGTAGGGCACCAGCCACATACACCAAAGCTGTTGGGCTAGAGCCTGGCCCGGGCCTGCTAAACAACAATGACAACAGCAACCAAAAAATAGCCCAGCATTATGGCGGAGACCTGTAGTCCCAGCTACTTGGGAGGCTGAGGCAAGAGAATCGCCTAAGCCCAGGGACTGGAGGTTGCTGTGAGCTGTGAAGCCATAGCATTCTATCGAGGGCAATAAAGTGAGACTCTGTCTCTACAAAAAAAAAAAAAAAAAGGTGTGGAGAATTAGAACCTCACCAAACACTTCTGCTCTAACAACTGGACCAGTGCCAACAACTAAACCAGTGGTTCTCAACCTTCCTAATGTCACGACGTATTTTCATTGTTACAAAGGGGTCTCGACCCACAGGTGGAAAACTGCTGATAAACAACACCCTTCAACTCTGCCACCCAGGGCCCCAGAAATAACAGAAAAATAACTTCTACCACTGCAGAAACCTCACTTGTTCCAGTTGATAGCCAAAAATCTCCACCCAAAACTGCTGTTCTCGGCGCCTGTGGCTCAACAGGCTAAGGTGCCAGCCACATACACCTGAGCTGGAGAGTTCAAATCCAGCCAGGGCCCATCAAACAATAATGACAGCTGCAACCAAAAATGGCCAGGCATTGTGGCGGGCACCTATAATCCCAGCTACTTGGGAGGCAGAGGCAGGAGACTCACTTGAGCCCCGGAATTGGGAGGTTGCTGTGAGCTGTGATGCCACAGCACTCTATCCAGGGTAACAGCTTGAGGCTCTGTCTCAAAAAAACAAACAAAAAAAAAAAAAAATTGCTGTTCTGTCATGAAAAGCCAAAGATGTGACTCAGGCCCCAGCCCTCAAGTGCCAGTTCAGGGACCTAAATTAGCCTGGCTGTGGGACAACTCCTGGGCTTCTCAGAGCAAGAGTGGGGACCCAGCTCCCATCTATAAATACCTAATCCCAAGATGCCCTTATACAGTCAAATAAAAAGCTCTATGCTCACCACCGGAAAGAGAACAAGCTGGAAAGCCATGCAAAGTTGAAATTAAAAGTCACATTGTGGGTGGTGCCTGTGGCTCAGTGAGTGGGGTGCTGGCCCCATATACTGAGGGTGGTGAGTTCAAACCCAGCCCCGGCCAAACTGCAACAACAACAAAAATTAAAAATAATAAAAAAAAAGTCACATTGCCAGGCTGGGCACCCATAACTCAATAGTCAGGGAGCCGGCCACATACTCCGGGGCTGGTAGATTCAATCCCAGCCTGGGCCTGCTAAACTAAAAAAAAAAAAAAAAAAAAAATCCGGGTGTTGTGGCAGGCACCTTAGTCCCAACTACTAGGGAGGCTGAGGCAAGAGAATCTCTTGAGCCCAAGAATTTGAGGTTGCTGTGAGCTATGACACCATGGCACTCTACCATCAGACTCTGTCTCAATTTAAAAAAGTCACATTGATGGCTCGGCACCTGTGGCTCGACGGGCTAAGGCACTAGCCACGTACACCTGAGCTGGCGGGTTAGAATCCAGCCTGGGCCCGCCAAACAACAATAACGGCTGCAACCAAAAAATGGCTGGGCGTTGTTAAGCAACAACGGGCGCCTGTATTCCCAGCCACTTGGGAGATGGAGGCAGGAGACTCGCTTGAGCCCAGGAATTGGAGGTTGCTGTGAGCTGTGATGCCACCGCACTCTATCCAGGGTGACAGCTTGAGGCTCTGTCTCAAAAAAAAAAAAGTCACATTGGGGGCGGCACCATGGCTTAGTGGGGAGGGCGCCGCCAGTCCCACATACCAAGGGTGGTGGGTTCAAGCCCTGCCCCAGCAAACTACAACAAAAAAATAGCCGGGCATTGTGGCGGGTGCCTATAGTCCCAGCTACTCTGGAGGCTGAGGCAAGAGAATCACCTAAGCCCAGGAACTGGAGGTTGCTGTGAGCTGTGTGATGCCACAGCACTCTACCAAGTGCGATAGGATGAGACTCTGTCCTACCCACAAAAAAAAAAAGTCACATTGGCTCAGTGCCCATAGTACAATGGTTACGGCGCCAGCCACATACACAAAGGCTGGCAGTTTGAACCCAGGCCAGGCCAGCTAAAACAATGACAACTGCAACAAAAAAAAGAAAAAAAAAAAAAAAGGTCACTTTGGCAGAAGTCCCGAGTAGCAGCCAGTAGGGTGGTGCTCAGCCACTCTGCTAATCTGACAAATCAAACAGATGCAGAAATTCTCACTTTGTCACCCTCAGTAGAGTGCTACGGCATCATAGCTCACAGCGACCTCAAACTCATGGGCTCAAGCGATCTTCTTGCTTCAGCCTCCCAAGTGCCTGGGATTCCAGATGCCCACCACAACACCTGACTATATTTTAGAGACCAGGTCTCCCTCTTGCTCAGGCTGGTCTCCAACTCCTGAGCTCAGGCAATCCATCCAGCTCGGCCTCCCAGAGAGCTAGGATTACACAGCCTTAATCCCAGCATACGTTGTATTAGTATTACATGTGTGATGGAAAAACACTTTTGAGTGTCTTTGTACTTTCTATATAGTGTGTCTGATGATAAATATGCACAAAGACAGAATCATATCACGAGATATAGAGGAAAGGGCATAAGTCATAAATAGCAAATTGAACCACATACAAAAACGTGACAGGTTTTTTTTGGTTTTTTTTTTTCTTTGCAGTTTTTGGACGGGACCAGGTTTGAACCCGCCACCCCTGACACATGGGGCCAGTGCCCTACTCCCTGAGCCACAGGCACCGTGACAATGATTTTTATTTCTGAAATTTGTAGGCTTAGCTCCCATACCACAGGGGTTACGGCACCAGCCACATACACGGAGGCTGGCGGGGTCGAACCCGGCCCAAGTCAGCTGAACAACAATGACAACTACAACAAAAAAATAGCTGGGCCTTGTGGCAGGTGCCTGTAGTCCCAGCTACTTGGGAGGCTGAGGCAAGAGAATTGCTTAAGCTCAAGAGTTTGAGGTTGCTGTGAGCTGTGACGCCACCGCACTCTATTGAGGGCAACATAGTTAAAGACACTGCCTCAAATAAATAAATAAGATAAAATTTGTAAAAAGTCTTTTCCCTTTTTCTTTCTTTATTTTTGTTGTTGTTGTTTTTAGTTTCTTTTTTTTTTGAGATAGGATCTTGCTCTGTCACCCAGGCTGGAGTGCAGTGATACAATCGTAGCTCACAGCAGCTTCAAACTCCTGGGGCCCAAGCAATACTCCTGCCTTAGCCTTACAGTAGCTGGGAATATAGGCATGTGCCCCCATGCCTGGCCAATTAACAAACATTTTTTATTTTATTTTATTTACTTATTTTTTTTTTTTTGAGACAGAGCCTCAAGCTGTCACCCTGGATAGAGTGCTGTAGCATCACAATTCACAGCAACCTCCAATTCCTGGGCTCAGGCGAGTCCCTGCCTCTGCCTCCCAAGTAGCTGGGACTACAGGCGCCCACCACAACGCCTGGCCATTTTTTGGTTGCAGCTGTCTTTGTTGTTTGGCAGGCCCAGGCTGGATTTGAACCTGCCAGCTCAGGTGTACGTGGCTGGCGCCTCAGCCCGCTGAGCCACAGGCGCCGAGCCAACAAACATTTTTTTTTTTTTTTTTTTTGCACAGTCGAGGTCTCAATGTGTTGCCAGGCTGTCTCAAACTCCTGGCCTCAAGCAATCCTACCTTGGTTTCCAAAAGTGCTGGGGTTAAGGCATGAGCCACTGTACCTGGCTCTTTTCCTTTGTTTTGATGATGAAAGGCCTAATAAATGTATTACACGAGACAATAAATAGCTGTTACAAAAACTAAAAATTCCTGGAATAATTTGGAAATTCAAGAGAAACATTCAGGAAGATGAAAAAAAGTCTACCTGGAAAATTAGGCCATGACCTTCTATTCCTGTTAAGCCGCTCTAGATCAGGGCTTGTTCTCTATCTCGGCCAAAGTAAAGGATGAGAAGACAGCCTGGAAGGGGGCTCAGCTTCGCTCTCCCCACTAGCCATCTCCTTGTGGAGGGCTCATAAACCTGTGTATACCTCCAAGGCCCATAGGAGATGCACTGTCAAGGGGGTCAGCAAAATCCCACCCCACCCTGCCCTCCTGGAACAGCACCACATCAGCTCTGTGGGCACACTTTTGCCTCTAGTGAGCACAGCCAATTGCATCTAAGCCTGAGATCACACTTTATGACCAACCCTTGAGTGAGGCCCCCACTAAACCCCTCTGAAAAATGAAGATGAGGAACAACAATCACAGGTCTCTCTAGGGTGGCAGCGGGACAGGAAGACAGGTCTCCCTCCTGTTCACCCACCAACCTTACAGGACTACCAGTGCCTACCTGGAGAAGGAAGAAATTTGTGTGACATGCCTGGTGACAGCCAATCATGCCTTGGCCTCGCAGGTAATATAAGATAGATAAATAACTGGGCAGAGAAAGGGCAGGGCTATAGAGAAGTCTAGGCACTCATGGGAGGGCTGGGGCAGTGAGATCCAAGCTAGGGCCTGTGCCTTGTTAGTCATTCTTCAACATTGAGGGAAATCAGGAATATTAAGCACAATTACAAGAAGAAACAGCAGCGGAATCAAGACAGAAAGACGGTGGAGAGGTCTTGGTCTTACCCTGCAACCAATTGCTCATTGGTTGGAGGACATGGCTTGCTGAAATAGGAACAGCACCATCAAGACCAAACAAAACATATTGTTTAAAAAAAAACATGAAAAGTTATAAGCTTGGCTCGGTGCCTGTGGCTCAAGGGCTAAGGCGCCAGCCACATACACCTGAGCTGGGGGGTTCGAATCCAGCCTGGGCCCGCCAAACAACAATGATGGCTACAACCAAAAATGGCCAGGCATTGTGGTGGGCGCCTGTAGTCCCAGCTACTTGGGAGGCAGAGGCAGGAGACTCGCTTGAGCCCAGGAATTGGAGGTTGCTGTGACCTGTGATGTCACGGCACTCTATCCAGAGTGACAGCTTGAGGCTCTGTCTCAAAAAAAAAAGAAGGCCAGGCTTATATGGGGTCAGTAAGGTGATGGTTTTGGAGGATAGGATTCACCACCCTGTCCCAAGGAAGCAGAGTTTATCATGAAAGAACAGGAAAGGATCTAGCTATTATAAAGGCAAGAAAGAACCAACTCAAATATCTGTGCTACCATTGTCCTAGAGGGAGTGGGCTGGCATCCTCCTCGTTGGGCACAGTTGGGGTGTTGTGTTTGTGTTGAGATGCTGGGTGGGGCTGGGGGTCTGTACCGTGTAGATCATGAGAGGTTCACTGTGTTACCATTGGGCATGTTTGGAGGACAAATACATGTGTCATAAAGAGGCAGATACCCTTTGCCCTTGCATGTGTCCCCAACCCTAGCCTGTCTTGTGCCCCCCAGGCTCTGGAATTATGAGTGATCTCTCTGTATTGATCTCTTAGGGTGAGCGTGAGCCTGGGAGATGGCAGTGATGGAAATGGCCTGCCCAGGTGCCCCTGGCTCGGCAGTTGGGCAGCAGAAGGAGCTGGCTAAAGCCAAGGAGAAGACACAGCCAATGGGGAAGAAGCAAAGCTCTATCTACAAGTGTGAGGTCGTGGAGAAGAGCCACGTGTTCTGTGGGAAGTGGGAAATCCTGAACGACGTGATTACCAAAGGCACAGCCAAGGAAGGCTCCGAGGGAGGGCCGGCTGCCATCTCCATCATTGCCCAGGCCGAATGTAAGGGCTGAGTTGTTGTGGGCACAAGGGCAAGTGGGTGGGCCTTGCAGGTGGGTGGCTGGGCACAGGGGTCCTCTGTGGAAGAGAGAGGTCAGGGTGACCAGTAAAGATTTTCACGGGATACAACTGTGAGCCACAGACTCACTCTGTGGCTGTGAGCCAAGATCAGTGTGAAGTGGGAGCTATAGAATGCTAGGATGGAACACAGATGGAGACTCGGTGAGGAGAGACTGTGTCCATATGACCAGAGTGGGGAGTGAGGGGTAAAAGGCCAGAATGCTTGGGGCTCTTTGCAGGACTATCAAGCAGGCCAGCAACCATCTGCGGTGACACTGAGTGGCCCACGTGTCTGGAGAGGCCCAGGTAGGGGACCTGGAAAGCCCCGCCGAGGCCTGTAGGCCCTTCACCACCTTCCACCTAGAGGTAGCCCCACCCCAAAGAGTGAACACCCTGCTCTTGGGCCTGCTGGGCCAGTCTAGGGGCAGCAGGGTGAGGCCTGGTCCAGTCTTTTGTGCTTCTGCTCACACCCCCAGATGACTAGTAGTGACGGCATCCCCTGGAGACAGAAGCTCCCAAGAGGGCCAGGAAGGGCCACAAGTTCTGTCTCTCGAGCACCTACATTCCAACCCTGGAGATCTCTCGACACGCCACCTGGAGAGCCTGACAGCAAGTGATGGCATTTCTCCACACATACACCTCCTTCTCTCCTCCTTATTTCTGGTTGGTTTTTAAGGAGAGATAAGAGAATAAAAATTTAAATGGAGTAAATGACAAAATAATGGTTTTGTACACAGACACACACACACATTATATATATATACACACTTACACGTACATATATATGTACACTATAACAGTTTAGTTTTCTGTTTATTGAGCTGGTACTATGTGCCAGGCACTGTGTTGAGTGTTTTATGTAGATTATTTCGCTTCAGCTTCTCGGGGTGAGGCGAGATGGGTGCCTTGTGAGCCATGTTATAGTCATAGCTCTGTGACAGACGGTGGCTGAGACTGTGGTCTGCTCTTTACTCCTGGGAAGGAGAGGAGAGACAGTCCTGCGAGAAGGGGGCGCTGGTAGGGAAGTGAACTGCCAGATACGGCTGGTCTGGGAAGAAGGAGGGGAGGCCCAAGAGAGGATCTCCTGAGTTTTGAATTCCTATTCTTTCTCTTCTTTCTGCTAACTCACTTCCTTTCCCTTTATTTAAAAGGTGAGAATAGCCAAGAATTCAGCCCCACCTTTTCAGAACGAATTTTCATTGCTGGGTCCAAACAGTACAGGTAAGAAGACCAGCCTGAGTGGGAAGGCAGGGTCTGTCCCAAGCCACTCACCTGGCTTCCCTCCCCTTTAGCACCTGTGGTTCAGCTCTTGGCATTAGCCCAGGTTGAGTTGCTCTCTCAGCCAAATAAGCTTTTCAAAAGCTTTTCACAGCTTCTGGATGACTGCCTCTGGGTCACATCAGCTTGACATTTTATTTTTATTCTCCTCAGAGTCCCGGATGCAGCTCCTGGTTTCCCATAACAGGGAGGGTGCTGGGAACAGGAGCTGGTGCGTGGCCCGTAATGCAGGCCTGGAGGGGCAGTAAACTGTCCTCCAGGAGAGGAGCCTGCTGTCTTTTCTCCTGTGAGGCATACCTGAGCAGGGATCAGGGTTGTGGAACAGGAGGGAACAGACAGACTTCAGGGTGGGGCTCAGTTTGTTCCTACATGATTTTCGGAAACTGACCAATCTAGAAATAGTCCCCTCCTCTCCTACCAGAAGGACTTTTGTATCATTGGCATTTGGAACCTGTAAGTGATAAAAAGCATGTAGGGAAGACTGCTGCCCTAGAATCTAGAAATGCTTAGAGTTTGGTCAAATTCTTTACATCGCCCTGGATGCCTTTGGTCCAGGGTAGGGGGTTTCTGATACATGATTTTCTCGGCTGCCTGAGAGAAGCCTGGAGGCCTCTACCAGGCCCCTGGACTGGGTTAGTTGGCCTTCTTTGTGGGGCAGAGCAGGCCAGAGGAGGGTGGCTGAGGCCTGGGTTTGCTCCTCACCTGTTTGCAGCAGCCCTTTCAGAAGCCCTCAACTGCCAGTTCTTGAACACTTGGCAGGGATACCAGCCCAGTTAGAGCCAGGATGATGATGGGTCCCAAGGCTGGCAGAGGACAGGCTCCCCAGCACCCAGCACCAGCCTAGGCGGGCCATCTGTGGTTATGCAGCTCCTTACAGTCTGACAGCAGCCAGAGACCCCCAGAAACCTGTGAGGATGGAGGCAAACAGCCTCAACTGTCCCCCCATCCAGTGGCTACAGAAACAACCTCTGGCCAGTCAGGTCTGAGCAGGCCTGCCCTGAGTGTGGGCCACCCCCTTGGAGAGCAGTACGAGATGTGTGTCTGCTACCACCACCCTCCCTGAGAGGGGCCGAGCAAGTGCCCCAGCACCTGGGTAGTAAGCAGAGAGTGGCCATGAGCCGAGGGCCAGGCACTGAGGTAGGCTTTTAACATGAACTATTTCGTTTAAACCTCATCTCACTTTGCATGGCCGAAAACACTATACTCATTTCATAAATGATAAAACTGAGGTTCCTCAGGCTTCAGGAACTTTCCACAGTAATGACAAAGCTGGGATTGAATTAGGACTGTGTGACTCCAGAATCGGGTACCTGAACCATCTTCCTGCCTCTGTGTGCTCAAAATGCAGCTCTCTCCCTTTTTTGACAGCCAGTCCGAAGGCCTTGATCAAATTCCCAACAATGTGGCCCATGCAACTGAGGGCAAAATGGCCCGTGTGTGTTGGAAGGGAAAGCGGCACAGCAAAACCCGGAAGAAAAGGAAGAAGAAGAGCTCGAAGTCCCTGGCTCATTCAGGAGTGGGCTTGGCCAAACCCCTCCCCAGAACCCCTGAGCAAGAGAGCTGCACCATCCCAGTGCAGGTGAGACCCAGGGCTCCTGGGGCCTTGGGAACAGGCTAACAGGGCCTGTGTCTTGGCCTTGGCCCTGTGTCCTGACACTGGTTTTCCCCCACAGGAGGATGAGTCTCCACTAGGCACCCTGTATATTAGAAATAATCCCCAGTTCACCAAGCCTCTGAAGGAACCAGGCCTTGGGCAGCTCAGTTTTAAGCAGTTTGGTGGGGGCCTACGGCCAGCACTGCCTCGATCGGAACTTCACAAACTGATCAGCCCCTTGCAATGTCTGAACCATGTGTGGAAACTCCACTACCCCCAGGACGGAGGCCCCCTGCCCCAGCCTGCTCACCCATTCCCCTACAGCAGACTGCCCCACCCCTTCCCGTTCCACCCTCTCCAGCCCTGGAAACCTCATCCCCTGGAGTCCTTCTTCCTGGGCAAACTGGCCTGCATGGACAGCCAGCAGCCCCTGCCTGGCCCACACCTGAGCAAACTGGCCTGTATAGATAGGCAACAGCCCCTACTTGACCCACACCTAAGCAAACTGGCCTGTGTAGACGGTCAGAAACCCTTGCCTGGCCCACGCCTGAGCAAACTGGCCTGTGTGGACAGTCAGAAGCCCCCACCTGGCCCACATCTGAGCAAACTGGCCTGTGTAGACAGTCAGAAGCCCCTGCCTGACCCATACCTGGAGCCCAGCTACCTGTCTCGTGGCACCTGTGAGAAGTTTTCCGTGGAGGAATACCTGGTACACGCTCTCCAAGGCAGTGTGAGCTCAGGCCGCGCCCACAGCCTGGCCAGCCTGGCCAAGACCTGGTCAGCAGGGGGCTCCAGGCCACGGGAGTCCAGCCCTGAAACTGAGGACAGCGAGGGCGTCCTGCTTACTGAGGTAACTAATCCTCCAAACACCTGTCCACATCGCTCCCCCAGCACCTCCATTGTGGGAGCCTCAGCTGGGAATCAAGGAGGAGAGGTGCCCCTCGAAACCCACCAGTCCTTGGGGGGATGCTTTTCTGCCTTTATCAGGTCACTCTTGCCTGTAGTGACCAACCAAATAGTAAGACAGTGCTCATTGTGGATGAAAAACAGTCTCTCACTCCACCTCCAGCTCACTTTTCACAGCCTTTTCAGCTATTTCTATCCTTAGTTCTTCCGGTTGGTTGCCTCACGATTGCTGAGATGTGTGTACCGTGTGAATAACACAGGAATGAGCCAACAGCAACTTGAGATGGGAGACAGGGATTATGTCCTTCTTCCCCACCCACTTCCTCCCCTTTTCCTCTGATTCTCTTCCAGATAACTTTGCAACTTTAAATGATTTTGCCACAGTTTAATTTCTGGGTGTTATTCCAGCCACTTTAATATCACCCCTTGATCCCCTGCCTCTCGTCTCTGTTCCTCCCTTTCTTCTGCCTTCTAACTTAGGCAGATATTTTTTCATATCTAATATTTTTTCATTGCCAAGTTTTTCATTGGCAATTCCATTTCTGTCCCACAATCACAGGCAGGGGAAAAGGTTTGGTTGGCCTAGGGATCGGCTGACCTCAGGCAGCCCAAGAACCTCTCCTTTGCCTGCTGTGGTCCTGCCCCCATCAAACCCCTGTCTGACACCCAGAGGCATCCTGTTGTGAGGGCTCAGCTCAGCAGCTTAGTGAGGACCACCAGCTAGAGAGCCTTTGACCCTCCATCTGCTGTCCTGGCCACTGAAACTGGCCTCTCTCTCCTGCCAACCCCAGAAGCTCAAGCCAGTGGATTATGAGTACCAAGAAGAAGTCCACTGGGCCATGCACCAGCCCTGCCTGGGCAGAGGCTCCTTCGGAGAGGTACACAGGATGGAAGACAAGCAAACTGGCTTCCAGTGTGCTGTCAAAAAGGTATGCCAGGGCTCAGGGGCTGAAGAGGGAAAGCAGGCAGGGCCTCTGGTGCGTTTCTTCTGTTTTCTGTCAAGGACAGTCATAGGGTGGCCAGGAACCTGACTTGTTAACAGAGCATGGTTATTGTTAACTGCCCTGGGTCAGCTGGAAGTGTAAGTGAGCAGTCTGTCACATGTCCTGGCCTGGTTGCTGCCCTTGGTATGCATGTGTGTGTGAGCCAGTGGGAGAGGGAGCACACTGCCTTGGTGTGGGTATGGCCTGAGCCCTTAGGGGCAAGTCAGGACCTGGAAGATGGTTGGATCATTATGAAATCCATGCTAAACTAAAGTCCCTAAGCCACAAAACAGCTGCCCCATACCTGGACGAGAAGGCAGTATGAGAAGTAACCCTTCCCTACCGGGGGGCTCCTAAAGAGGCTACACACTTTGGGAGTTAGATCTGCTTTGAGTTTGAGCTCCACTTCCTATCAGCCAGGTACAATACACTCCCGTGAGATAGCCCTTATGAGGAAGTGAAACCTGGCAAGAGATTAAGTAACTGGCCCAGTTGCAGAACCAGAATTCAGACCCAGGTTTGTCCCACTCTAGAGTTTGACTTGGAACCACTCTTCAGGAAGAGGCAAAAGAAAAGATTGACTTGTCCTAGGGTTTTGACTACAGGCAGAGGAAAAGAATCACCTTTCCCACCCTTCATCTCAGTTAGAACTAGAGAATAGTGTATCTTGCCTCGCTGGGCCTGCAGCTGAGGCCTCCTTTGAGACCACACTGTCCAGGCCCAGAGTGAGAAGCTATGGCAGTAACAGGCCCACAGGCTAACCGGCAGCAGCCCTGCCCCTATCAACATCTTTTCCCTACCCCTGACTCTCAGCTACACATTAATGCCAGTCACTTTGTCCCTGGCTAAACTCTTAGCCTCAAAGCTAGCGCCAGGACTTCAGATACGTTTCTGTGGACCATTGTCTTGGTCCCTTGAGCAGTATGAAATAAGCCCAGAGGTGGACCTTGTTTCCAGGGGCTTATGGAAAGATACTCATCCCCAAAAGAAAGGGACCAAATACAGGTGGGTTGAGCATCCCAAATTCAAAAATATTTTGAACACCAACATGATATTCAGAGGAAATGCACACTGGGACATTTTAAATTTCTGGATTAGGGATGCTCAACTGGTAAGTATAACACAAACATTCCAAAATTTGAAAAATATCTGAAATCCAAAACACTTCTATTCCCATTTCAGATAAAGGACACTCAACCTAGACCAGACAGGCCAGGCATACTCAGGCCACATGCAGAATGAACACAGCTGACTTGGCACCTGTAACTCAAGCAGCTAGGGCACCAGCCACATACACCAGAACTGGTGGGTTCGAATCCAGCCCACGCCTGCCAAACAACAATGACAACTGCTACCAAAAAATAGCCAGGCGTTGTGGCAGGCGCCTATAGTCCCAGCTACTTGGGAGGCTGAGGCAAGAGAATCACTTAAGCCCAAGAGTATGAGGTTGCTGTGAGCTGTGATGCCACAGCACTCTACCAAGTGTGACACGGTGGGACTCTGTATCAAAAAAAAGAAGGAATAATGCCACCACTGTCATGGGTGCCTGTGGCCTTAAGGGGTGAGGATGCAACTGTGATGTGAATAAACCTGGGATTTAAATTAGGGCCAGAGGAGTGGGACACGGGAGGGGACTACCTCTAGGCATTACCCCCAAGTTCAGATGTACTGTGACAGATGAACAAGCTCCACCCTCATCACCCCCCACCAACAGAATCACGTGCTGAGCTTGTGCTGAGTTCTTGCCAGCCTTGATCTTAATCTTCCACTTGGATGCCAAGGCCACGTGCCTGCCCCCGCTCAGCTGCAGTTCTCCTCCCCAGGCTACCGGAGAAGGTTCAGCTGTCCCTCCTGAGAAGTGGTGGGAGGAGGGCGAGAGAGTGTGAAGTGTCCTAGAGATGGGCACCCGGTGCTGGGAGCTTAGTCACTGGGCTTCTCAGCTGTTCCCCACTGAGGTCCTCAGAGTCCTGGGCAACAAGGTAAACAATCCTAATATAGAGGAAGAGGACAAATACTCCATTTCTCACCCCACCCCCCACAAGGCAGTTGGGAAAGCTCCAAACACAAGGCATGAACTTCCCAGTACCAGAGCTGGCCACTCTCAGAACCACCTGCTTGCCACGTAGAGGCTCTCTAGAGACGGCCCCTCGGCAGCCCACACAGCTGCTGTTGGTTGGACAGATGGCCCCTCCTTTCTCTCAAGGCAGTGATATCCGTTAGGATTTTCACCTGGAAGATTACATGAGACTCAGTCCCCTGATTAAGGGGTAGGGACTGGGAGGTGGGCCAGGGATCAGAGGTCAGGCTGCATAGGATCAGAGCAAGTCATGCTCTTTAGTGTTCCCCAGGGAGAATCCAGCTTGTGCAGTATCATAAGGGGTGCCAGCACTGCCTTGGTCCCCCTTCTAGAATATCCTTGCCCAGATACTGGTTGCCCATGGGTCCAGGGTTTAATCCAGGGTGTTTTTAATTTTTTAAGCTTTTGTTTAATCTTTTAATTGCAAACAGATACCCACTGATTATAAAAGAATTCAAGTGATATCTCCAAAAGCTAAAATTTCCCTGTTCCCCACTTCTATTCTCAGAAGTAAATCTTTTGTCATAAATCTTTTTAGACTTTTTATGAATATGTGAATATGTAGTTGTTTCTTTTATAAAAATGAGATCCAGCGGGATGTGGTAGCTCACGCCTATTATCCTAACACCATGAGATTGAGGCAGGAGGATCAATTGAGCCTGGGAGTTTGAGGTTGCTGTGAGTTAGGTTGAGACCATGCACTCTACCCTGGGTGACAGAGCAAGACTCTGTCTCAAAAAGAAAAGATCCTATTTGAAATTATTCCATACCGTGTTCTTTTCATGTAATGGTATATCCGGGACAGATTTCCTTATTGATACATACATATACAACTCTCTTGTGTTTTTTAACAGCTAATGTGGAAATTCTTATCCTAGTTAGTGGATGAATTCATAGGATCCGTGAATTCGGGGAACTTTTATTCAAAAATGTGTGTTGTGTGTATGGGATGCACACATTTTTGGTGGAGAAGGGTCCATATAATTTACTGGATTCTCCAAGGGGTCACAAGCCCAAAGGTTAAGAACCGTTCATTTTAGAACATCTGGCTTGCTCATGGCATTTTGGGAGCCATCTTTTCTCTGTCACTAATCTGGAATAGTATGGCCCGAGCCAAGTCTACCCAGTTGTCACCAAGAACCTGCTCTATGCCAACCTCTGCAGGGCCTGGGACAGAGATGTGGAATTCACAGATTCCTTCTAACGTGAAAGAATTCGAGTTGTAATGGGGATAGACATTTATATAGGGTAGAGGTGAACAGCCTTTAGCCATGGACACATGTTTAGATTGAAAAGGGAGCAAGGACAAAGAGGAAAATATTCTCATCATAACCTCAGTGGTGATGAGAAAATGAGGGCGCCTGTGGTTCAATGGGTAGGGCGCCGGCCTCATATACTGAGGGTGGCAGGTTCGAACCTGACTCCGGCCAAACTAAAACAATGAAAAAAGAGAAAATGCGGGGACCCCTAATATTTACTGGACATCTCTGTGTTAGTCCCTTTCTCATAGTTTATATTCCTGGCATCTTCAAAAGCACTTAGAGAATTGCAAGTGTCCCTTTTTACTGATGGAATAAAATATATAATACTAAAAAAAAAAAATCAAAACAAAATTGGTCCCCACATCAAGCAGGCAGGCAGCTCAGAGAAGGGAAGCAGCTCTGGATTGGGCAGTAGGGTGGCTAACTGTGCTTCTGCCTGGGGACACGCCCCCCTGAGCAAAGGCACAGCAGCTGAGCCAGAAAGGCCTTCAGGAGGTCAAATGGCCAGCAGCCCTGGAGCTGAGCTTCATAAAGATAAATCAGAAGGAACCTAGTCTGAGTGGATGTTGAAGCTGAACTGTCTCTAGCTAATAGTTTACGTGTTGTGAGTGTGGCTGTTCCTTCAAAATATCCGTTTGGTGTCCTTCTGCATTCTCTGTGGTGTCCTAGGGTGCTTTAGCAGTCCCACAGTCCCAGATGGTGATGTTAAAGACACTGGCTAGGGCCAGTCCTATTAGTGAATTAGTTCCCCACTCAAGATTCAAGGGCCTTTTTAGAGCGGGAAACACTGACAGAGTCAAAGTTCATGGGAGGTTATTGACCAAACTATATATTAAGTAACCAGAAGATACGCATTTTCCACTAATAGGCAAAAGTCCAAAAGCCCCGCATGGGCAGAGCTCCTGTTTGCCAAGTCAGCAAGTCTCCAAAGGAAACTCTGGGGAGGTCCCTGATCCATCTCGCCAGGCCGCTTCTGTTACTACTGGCGCCCCCTGGCGATGCCACTCAAGGCCTGCATGAGAACTGGCAGAAGCCTGGAAGGGCCAGTGTTCATCATTAAGAAACCCGTTTAGGGCTCGGTGCCTGTGGCTCAAGAGGCTGGGGCGCCAGCCACGTACACCTGAGCTGGCGGGTTCGAATCCAGCCTGGGCCCACCAAACAACAATGATGGCTGCAACCAAGAAAAAAAAAATAGCTGGGCATTGTATTAGGCGCCATAGTCCCAGCTACTTGGGTGGCGGAGGCAGGAGACTCGCTTGAGCCCAGGAATTGGAATTGCTGTGAGCTGTGATGCTACAGCACTCTATCCAGGGTGACAGCTTGAGGCTCTGTCTCAAAAAAAAAAAGGACCAATGTTCTTTTCGTTCAGGATTGCTTTTAGCTATTTGGGATCATCTGAGTTTCCATATAAATTTTAGGATTTGTGTGTGTGTGTAAAATGTCATTGGTTTTTTGATAGGAATTGCATCGAATCTATAAATTGTTTTGGGCAATATTGTCATTCTTTGACAATTTTGGGCAATATTGGGCAATATTGTCAATATTTGATGACTAATTCTTCCAATTCATGAACATGGAATATCTTTCCACTTCTTTGTATCTTCTATTTCTTTCATTAGAGTTTTATAGTTTTTCTTATACAGATCTTTCACTTCTTTGGATAGCTTAATTCCTAGGTATTTTATTTTATTATTTATTTATTTTAGCCCAGGCTGGGTTTCAACCCGCTGCCTCTGGCATATGGGGCTGGCGCCGAACTCCTTTGAGCCACGGCCACCACCCAATTCCTAGGTATTTTATACATTTTGCAGCTAGTGTAAATGGGATTGCTTTCTTGATTTATTTTTCAGCTTGTTTGATGTCTTCTGCCTTTGGAGGATTCTTAGGAATTCTTGGTTTATAGTCTACTGATTAAATAAATGTCTAATGGTTCAAGGAAGATGACTTGTGTGTGTGTGTCTGTTTTTTTAAATTACACAACGTGATCCAAAGATCAATGCCTAGCAGCTTACCATTGGTACTATTGTTAACAGTATCTGATTACTGAGGTTGAGGGCAACTCCAAAGAGACTTAAATCTCTGAGTTTTAGAGCATACAGGCTCTGTTTATTAGGATGTTACAGAAAGGCTGCTTGTACTTGAAGATAAGACTGGGCATATGCATAAATGTATTGTGGTACTTGGTCCTATTAGCTTGCAACAGAGATTGAAGGCAGAATTCCTAAATATTAACACATGCAGTGAGTGACCTTTTATTAATTTATAAGGTGAAAGACGATGAATCCAAGAAGCAGTTGATTTCATTATCATGAGAGCTCATGAAATCCAGTAAAAGTTGAGGACCTCTGGGAAGATTGCTTATTTTTGTTTTAGAATTTGATTTATTTGCTGTACTCTTCCTAAAGATTTAGGACAAGGTTTTTGTTAGTAAAAGCCAAGACTTTGCAAAGTTCATTAATAAGAGTCCAAGTGAAATATATATCCCATCACTGAAGGGATGGGTTAGATTTACCCATACAAGATGCCAAAAATCAAATTTTTTTTTCCTCTACCATCAGAGCCTTTTTTTACAGCAAGAAAAAGCAACGCTTCATTTCATCTTCAAAATAAGCAAGCAACAAATAAAAGATAGTGTCCAATCATGGAGGGGATGTGGGTTGGAGGTGTTTAAAAGGACTTTGAAGTTTTAATTCTTGCTGTGCACATACCCTCTTTGCAGTCTTCCCGGGATTATGTTGCTGGCAAGTAAGACAGACACTGGAAACTCTCACAATTCCCGAGCCAATGATGTTTCAATATCATGTCCAATTTAGGTATGCTAATTTAGGTAAAATTATTTTAGGTAATAATTTAGGTAATACAATGAGACAAGATTTTAGCAAGTTTTCCTAAACCTCAGAAGATCCTTTGATAAGACCAGACAACAGAGTGGCACCTGTGGCTCAAAGGATTAGGGTGTCAGCCCCATATACCAGAGGTGGCAGGTTCAAACCTGGCCCCGGCCAAAAGACTGCAAAAAAAAAAAAAAAGATCAGACAAGAGTTTTGTGAACATCACAGTTATCTTTAAACAATGTGCATTCTGACCTCCTCTAACATATTTTCTCTGAATCAGGAGCTTATCTTGGGCAATTAATGATGGCTTCTTTGCATCTCTCCAGGGCTTTTCCTGTTTGAGTGGTTATGGGTACATTTCATTCATAGTAAATGCTGCTTATTTAGTGTAGTTAGTGGCCAGTTAGGTTGTTATCATGACATTCTGGATCATTACGCTTTGAATGAGTTTCCATTTTTATTACTGCTAAAAGTTTAATCTTCTTCCATCTTTATGCAAGTATATACAAAGATCAGGAAACCCCTTTGATACCAAAGCATTATCACATAATGGACCACCTTATAGACACACTTAGTGTGTGTATAAAATTCTGTTACTTGGCTGTCTCAGAGGAATGATAAATTCAGCCATTTGGCTGATTTAACTTTGGTAGAAATTCATGTTCTAGTTGTGAATTTAGAGCTGTGATAATATAGCCTGTTTAACATTTTTCATTTCTTATTTTTAAGTACCAACAAAATTAAGTCAGAATTATCTAAGGGTGCTTCCAAAACAATTCTCCCACAGGTGCCAAACAGTAATGAGATTTTCCTTCCTTAGAAAAGGGAGTTTCTGGGTTTCAGGTTAGTGCAATAGATAGAGGTTCTTAAAAAGGGAAAGCAACAAAATTTTGTAGGAAGTAAGCTGTCTAGCTAAGGAGTACTAATAGTCTGTGCATCATGGGAATTATCAAATTTGTTGAGAGAATAGAATTTCATCAGCTGAATCTGCCATGAGCTCTGCCACTACAGCTTTACACAGAACATGTGTTGGCCAATGGGCTGAAACTAGCAATGGATTTCTGATTGTTTCCTTGTAGTTGAGTCAATGTCCCAATGCCTGCCCACAACATCCACAGTGAAAAAGAGAGAGGAGGGGTCTGTAATATCTCAGATTAGGAGATGGTGTTGGGACGTCTTCAGTTTCCCAGAGAGAGTGTTCAGTGTCCTTTGCTGCCGCACCTAGACAGCCTTCGAAATCTGAAGCTCCCTTCTGGCAGCACTAGGAATTACCTAAATTGTATAGTTGATTTGCTCTATAGAATGGCCATTTTGATTCACTGTACAAAAATGGTTTGTACTTTTTTTGAAACTAGTCTGCTATTAGTAGACATTTGGGCTATTTCTGGTCTTTTGCTGTTAAGATAATGAAGCTATGTTACGTCTCCAATATTTCACACATGTGTGAATCTCTCTAAAAGAGGAAATGTCTTCAGGAATAGCTGGATCTGGGGTAAAAGAAGACCGGCAGAACTTCTTTCTCTGTCCATCCCCAGCCTTTCTTTTCTAGGTTGGCCTTTTTTCTTGGGCAGGCCCTTCCCATGTTGCATGACATATCCTCTATAGCCAGACTGCCCAAGCTTAAATCCAGGCTTTACCACTTACTAGTCATGTGATTTGTCAAAGTTACTATATTTTCCAAGTTTTACTTTTCTCATTTAGGATGGAGGCAAGAATAATTGCTTTAATTATTTAATAATTATAGGATTTGGGGGGATTAAGTGAAATTATAAATGGAAATTATCTAAACATGTTAGTAGAGTTTCTGAAACATAGTAAGCACTAAACAATTGTTAGCTATGCTTATTAGCTATTATTATTGTTGTTGTTCTTGTTTTTTTTTTAGACAGAATCTCACTTTGTCACCCCCAGTAGAGTGCGGTGGTGTCACAGCTCACAGCAACCTCAGAATAGCTCAAGCTATTCTCTTCCCTTAGCCTCTAAAGTAACTGGGACTACAGGTGCCCGCCACAACGCCCGGCTATTTTTATAGACGGGGTCTTGCTCTTGCTCAGGCTGGTCTCCAACCCATGAGTGCAGGTATTCCACCTGCCTGGCCTCCCAGACTGCTAGGATTATAGATATGAGTCACCACAGCCAGTTGTTGTACTTGTTTTAAATGATTACTGAGCCAATCACCATGGCTAGGTTTAAATGCCACTGAAAAACAAAAATTAGCCTATCAAAACTACATGGATTGAGAATGGTGAAGTTATGCTAAAGAAATATATATATATATAATGTGTGTGTTTGTGTGTATATGTATTATCCATATGTATACATACATACATACACCTAATGTATCCGATCATAATTACAAAATACAACACAAAACTAAAGTCTGAGGCTGGGCACAGTGGCTCATACCTGTAGTCCTAGCCCTCTGGAAGGCCCAGGTGGGTGGATCACCTGAGCTCAGGAGTTCGAGACCAACCTGAGTAAGAAGAGTGAGACCCCAACTTCTACTAAAAATAGATAAACTAGCCCTGTGTTGTGGTAGGTGCTTTTAGTCTCACCTACTCAGTAGGCTGAGGCCAGAGAATCACTTGAGCCCAAGAGTTTGAAGTTGCTGTGAGCTATGACATGACAGCACTCTACTGAGGGCGACAGAGTGAGACTCTGTCTCAAAAAAAAGAAAAAAAATGGCGGATATTAATGTGGTTCAATTTTGAAAAGTTTTTCTTAGTTGAACTTGTCTCTTCACTTTCGCTTGGTCCAACTTGCATTGATTGTCACCCCATACTTCCCTTCCAACAATCAAGCTCAGGACTCAAGAGTTGAGCAATAAAACATCTCACCTTCAGTTTCCCCTTGCAGGTTAGATTAACATCTTCATTTGAAAGGAGACAAGAGGCTATCTTTTGTATTTTAAACTTCTATACTTAGTTGTAGAGCAGCCAATGCCTTTAGCTTTTTTTGCTAGGATTCTGACTTAACCCATCTTTCTCATCTGAAATCCCTAAAATCTAGATGTTAGAGACAGAAAAAGAAAAAAGCAAATGACAAAACCTCGCAGCTGTGCTCCTGTCTGCAATAGTGTAAGATACTGACCCAGTCTTTGGCTCCCACCTGTACTGATTGTAACTTTGGAGACTCAGACCCATCCCCAAACAGCCCTGTACTGGCTTCATCCTGCTCTTGTTCTGCAGAGCCAGCTTCCTGGGAGCCTTTGCATTATTTCACATGTGACAGAGCTATCAGCAGCATTCTCTCTGATGAGGCCACCTTTTCTGTTGTTTGTGACTCCTTCTTGATTTAAAAGGTAGGGAGGTAGAGTTTTTGTGTCTGCACCAGCTCTGGCATTTATTAGTCCTCATTGGCTTTAGCTCTGGCAAGCAGTGATTTTAATTCCATCCAGAGGCCTGCAAACAACAGGTACCTCATAAGTTTCACACAGTTATTAACGATGACTGCTCAGCACCTCAGTAAGGGTTGGTCAGGGCTTGTTTACCGCGGGCTTTGATTAGGCCTGGACTGTGTTAAGTGCAGCTAAAAGAAGAACTGATTTATAGGCTGATGGTTCATTTTACTGTTTTTGTTGTCTATTGATAAATGTTCTTTCTAATGTAAAGCTCCCTATAAGTGTTTTGAATGATCCATGTTGTTGCACTTTAGGAAAATGCAGAGGAGTAAACAGATTTATTCACTTTTGCTATTTAAATCGAAGTTTATCTTTGCATAGAGTTTAGATCATTCATTGAAAGTAAACTTTTGAAAGTTAGCTAAGACTATCAGGTCAAAGCTTGCTAACTAATTTTGAAATTGTATCAGTGAATGGGGGAGCCATATAAAAGAAATGTGGCTAAAAAGAAATGTTTTTGACTAGAGATCTAGAAACAGCCTCTGCCACTTACTGTGTGACCCATCTGTTTCATCACTCTGAGTCTATCTGTTTATCTTAAAAGTAAGGATGTTAGACTCCATTAGCTGAAAGCTGAAAGAGTTCTTTTTTCTCTTTTCTTTTCTTTTTTTTAATTAAATCATTAATGTCATTAACGACATTAATGCATAATACATAATACATTAATGCATTCATGGGGTACAAAGTGCTGGTTTTATGAGAGAGTTCTATTGGGTTTAATTATCTATAATATATATATATATTTTTTGTAGAGACAGGGTTTTACTTTGTCGCCCTTGGTAGAGTGCTGTGGCATCACACAGCTCACAGCAACCTCCAGCTCCTGGGCTTAGGCGATTCTCTTGCCTCAGCCTCCCAAGTAGCTGGGACTAAAGTCGCCTGCCACAATGCCTGGCTATTTTTTTTTGTTGCATTTCAGTCGGGATGGAGTTTGAACCCACCACCCTCGGTATATGAGGCTGGCACCTTACCAACTGAGCCACAGGCACCGCCAAATTAT
>CAUYON010135148.1:0-14210 GCA_963573935.1 Arctocebus calabarensis | reverse complement strand
AGTTGAGCCACAGGTTCCAAGACAAAGAAAGTATTATTCTTGTAGCCCATATACACTTGTCTAAGAAAAATTAGGTTCTAAATTAATGACTCCACAAAAACTCTTTTTTTTTTTGAGACAGAGCCTCAAGCTGTCACCCTGGGTAGAGTGCCGTGGCATTACAGCTCACAGCAATCTCCAATTCCTGGGCTCAAGCGAGTCTCCTGCTTCTGCCTCCCAAGTAGCTGGGACCACAGGCGCCCGCCATAACGCCCGGCCATTTTTTGGTTGCAGCCACCATTGTTGTTTGGCGGGCCTGGGCTGGATTCGAACCCGCCAGCTCAGGTGTACGTGGCTGGCGCCTTAGCCCATTGAGCCACAGGCGATGAGCCCTGGTTGGATTTTTAATGTCACTTAAGTGAAGCAGTCACATTTCAGTCTGACAGATGGGGACAGTTCTGAGGTGAGGGCAGCAAGGATGGCCCTGGGTAGTTTCTCTTGTGCTCTGACCTCTGGCCATGGTGACTTCTGGGGCAGCAAACTCTGCCCCAGTGTTTTTTCTAACATTTCTTCCTCCTCCTCCTTCAACTCCCTTTTTCAAGCTAGACGAGCAGGAAGGTAGTATTTGTCTCACTTCTAGAGGAAGGTGCAGTGGAAAGAGGCACATCTTATTCAGCACCTTTTAGCAGTAGAGCTGGAACTGGATAGTACATGGAAGGCCTGTTTCCCACCAGCCCAGCCCTGGACCTGCTTGTCGATGGCATAGATTTCTTAAAGGCATTTTAAGGAAGCCACATTGGAAAGGGCAGAAACCAAGGTTTAAAATCTACTCAGGTGAAAGGCCACTACATAAACATTGAGAGAGTTTTATTGTTTTATTTTGTTTTGCTTTGTTTTTTAAGATCTCATGCTTCTTTTTACTTTGTGTTGGCAAAAACCCCAGGAGAAGATGGGAGATTCTGGGAGGAGATGATTATGCCTGGTGAGTCAACTGAGCTCCCCAGCTTCCGTTTTTAGTTCCTTTGCTTTTTTGTATGTAACAGGAGCCAGTTTGGGGAGGGTGGGGTCAGGGTGGGAATGCTGATTTGTGCCCCAGGACAGGAGGCAGGTGTGTATGGGTGAGGGTTTTTTTTGTTGTTGTTTGTTTGTTTTTTGCAGTTTCTGGCTGGGGCTGGCTGGGGCTGGCTGGGGCTAGGTTTGAACCTGCCACCTCCGGCATATAGGGCTGGGGCCCTACTCCTTTGAGCCACAGGCTCTGCCCATGGGTGAGAGTTTTTGGCCACCTTACTGTCGACAGGGACTTACAGTCACTATGTTGGTTCTAGCAAGAAATATTAAAGCAGAACTTTCAGCATGGAAAATAGTAAATAAATGTCTCCTGGACTTTTATACAAGTCACTGTCATGTCCCCAATCAGTAGCTCTTAGAATGCCTCAAGTTGCGTGCATTCTCACAGAAATGCAATAGTTTTGATAGCAGAGCAGTGAAGGGAGTAAATGTTGGGAGGCAGAGAGAACTGTTATAAGTGAGAGGGGCCAGGTGGTTGTCATGGGCTGCAGGAAGTTCAGAGGATAAGGTTCCTTCTCTGGGATGAAAGGAGGGCTTAGGCTTGATTCAGGAGAAGCAGGAGGGAGGAGGTGGGGTGGGTCCCCGGCTGTGCTTGTGTTCCGAGTCTGTCTTTCACTTCATTTTGGTGACTGCCTTTCAACCATACTTGGGAGAGAAAGGATCTTGTGCCCCCTGCCCGTATGTCTGCAGAGTACACTTAGGTTATCAGTTGTGGGTCCCAGAGACTCTAAATGTTTATTCATTCAGCACTTATTTAATACTGTGCTAGGCATTGTTCTGGGCCATGAATGAGACCAAGGTCCCTCACTTTGTCATGTACTCTAGTGGGAAGCACAGACAGTAACCAACCAACTTCAAGGGCAGAGTGCCTTCAAAGAAGGGAAATGGATCTCATGGCAAGATGTTTTGGTCTTCCTTCCTCTGTCCTTATCTCCTGAGGTCAAGGGGGAGGGCAACTTTAGGGATCAAGAGGTTGTACTTCTCTTTTTCCAGTATTTTAACATGGGCCAGCTAGGTATGGGCACTACTAGGCACTGAGGGCATATGAAGGTGAGTGAGACAAAGACACAGAAATGTAATAAATAGTAGGACCAGACACAGTAGATCATGCCTTTAATCCTAGCACTTTGGGAGACTAAGGTAGGAGAATCAGTTGAGTCCAGGAGTTTAAGATCAGCCTGGACAACACAGTGAGACCCCCATCTCTTAACAAAAAAAAATGAAAAAAATTAGCTGAGCATGGTGCTGCATGCCTGTAGTGCCAACTACTAGGGAGGCTCAGGTGGGAGTATTGCTTGAGCTTAGGAGTTTGATGCCTCAGTGAGCTATAATTCTGCCACTGCACTCCAGCCTGGGTGCCAGAGCAAGACCCTGTCTCTATTAAATTTTTTTTTTTTTTTTGAGACAGGGCCTCAAGCTGTCGCCCTGGGTAGAGTGTTGTGGCATCACAGCTCACAGCAACCTCCAATTCCTGGGCTCAAGCGAGTCTCCTGCCTCCACCTCCCAAGTAGCTGGGACTACAGGCGCCCGCCACAACGCCCGGCTATTTTTGTTTTGGTTGCAGCCATCATTGTGGTTTGGCGGGCCCAGGCTGGATTCAAACCCGCCAGCTCAGGTATACGTGGCTGGCACCTTAGCCCTCTGAGCCACAGGCCCCAAGCCTCTATTAAAATTTAAAAAAAAAAAAAAATTTTTTTTTTTTAGACAGTCTCACTTTGTTACTCTCAGTAGAGCACCATGGCATTACAGTACATGGCAACCTCAAACTCTTGAGCATAAGCAATTCATTTGCCTCAGCCTCCCAAGTAGCTGGGATTATAGGCGCTTACCACAGCGCCTGGCGATTTTTAGAGACAAGGTCTCGTTCTGGCTCAGGTTGGTCTCAAACTCATGAGCTCAGGCAATCCACCTGCCTTGGCCTCCCAGAGTGCTGGGATTACAGGCGTGAGCCACTGTGCCCAGACCAACCTGTCTCTAAAATAAATAAATAAAATTTTAAGAAAAAGAAAAGAGGCTCAGCACCCCTAGCATAGTGGTTACAGCACCAGCCACGTACACCAAGGCTGGCGGGTTCAAACCCAGCTCAGGCCAGCTAAACAATGACAACTGCAACCAAAAAATAGCCAGGCGCCATTAGTCCCAGCTACTTGGGAGGCTGAAGCAAGAGAATTGCTTAAGCCCAAGAGTTTGAGGTTGCTGTGAGCTGTGATGCCACGGTACTCTATCAAGGGCAACATAATGAGACTCTGTCTCAAAAAAAAAGGAAAAGAAATGAAGGGTAGAGATAGTGTTGTGAGAGTCCAGAGAAGGGAGCATTCACTCCGAGCTAAGCCAGTGTCTGGATTCAGGATAAACAAGGGATAAGAAAGTTTGCTTACCTCTGTCATAAGAAGGCTTAAGTGATTGGTGGAGTGCTTCCTTTTAGTATTGTAGATCTGGGTAGCTCTTCATAGCACAATTCTGACCCATTCCCTAAATGGCAGTCAGAGTTGTGGAGCTGTGATATCACTGCAGCTCTGACTGCAGAGTGGTGCCCTCATTACCCTGTTGTACGCAGCTTCCCAGTACACAGCAATGGGACTGGGTATAGAAGCCAGAGAGTTCAGAGAATATGCTAAAAATATAAACTACTAGGCAAAGAAAATGAGGTTAGGAGGTGGCCCAGGTACCTCAGCTACACTGATTAGTATCCATCCACTCCACACAGTACTCTGTAAAGTGAGCCAAACCTTTGTGCTGTGGACTGCCTATTGCCTACTCCTCCCCCAACCCCAGAGCCCTGGGCTGCTGGCAGGCTGGCTCTTCTGCGATATGGAGGAACTTGTTAGTCTCCATGGTTACCATAACCCACTGGTACAGGAGGAGCCGCGTGAAGTATGAGGCTGGCAGTGTAAGCTTCCTCCAGCCCTTGGCACCATGTGGTACTGGTATGTTGGCTGTTACTTGGACCCTTTCTGGGAGGACAGAGTTAAGGAACTGATAAGGAAGGGAAGATCCCAGCAAGACCACTTTCATGGTCCTTTTGGCTGCACAAGGGCAGGGGCATGCTTCCCTTTCCATTTACCCTCTCCTCTTAGCAGGATGGTTTAATGTCAGGAAAGAAGGTCCTCTTTGCTGACAGACCACTCATGGCAGAAATCTGACTTTGTTACAGGACTACTAGGGGTTGGTGGGAATCAGCTTATCTACACTGATACTTGAACTCAAATTCTTAGAGATGATAGTTATTCCAGGGCCTGGAGAACCCTTTGAGATGAGAAATACAGATTCCTTTTCAAAAGTAAAGAGAGAGGGATAGGCATGGTGATGTAAATCCTGTAATCCCAGCATTTTGGGAGGCCAAGGCAAGTGTATTGCCTGAGCTCACAAGTTTGAGACCAACCTGAGCAAGAGCGAGACCCTGACCCTAAAAAATAGCCAGGTGTTAGGGCGGGTACCTATTGTCCTAGCTACACAGGAGGCTGAGGCAAGAGAATCACTTGAACCCAAGAGTTTGAGGTTGCTGTGAGGTAAGACTCTACAACACTCTACCTAGGGCCATGAAGTGAGACTGTCTCAAAAAAAAAAGTAAAGAGAGACATTAGAAAACATCATCATCAAAACATCATTGAGTACCAGGTACTGTGGCAAACACTGACGTGGGTGTTCTTACTTAATCTTCACTCTGATCCTATGAAGCAGTGCAGCTAGAATCCTCATGTTCCAAATAAGGAAACAGGTTTAGAGAAGTCCTGTAAACTTGCCGGTGTTTAGGCAGCTAATAAGTAGCAAGCCTAGAAGTGGGACTGTAGTAGGTCTTCTGTATAACTTCCCTCTTCTAGGTTTTCTAGAAGGCAGGAACCAGATCTCACTGAACTTTTCAGCTGGAGCTAAGGCGCCAAAGGTACGTGCTCAGTGAAAGTTGCCTGAGGTATCAATAGCTGGGCATTTAGAAACCAGACCCCAGTGAGCAGTTCTTAGGGATAAAGGGTGTTGGAGGCCTCTGAAGCCCTGGCTGCTTGATTGAATCTCAATGTGGGCGGTGCCTGTGGCTCAGTGGGTAGGGCGCCAACCCCATATACCGAGGGTGGCAGGTTTGAACCTGGCTCTGGCCAAACTGCAACAAAAAAATAGCCAGGCGTTGTAGCAGGCACCTGTAGTCCCAGCTACTCCGGAGGCTGAGGCAAGAGAATCACCTGAGCCTAGGAGTTGGAGGTTGCTGTAAGCTGTGACTCTACTGAGGGCGATAAAGTGAGACTCTGTCTCTAAAAAAAAAAAAAAAAAAATCTGCCCATGGGCGGTGCCTGTGGTTCAGCGAATAGGACCCTGGCTCCATATACCGGAGGTGGCCTGTTCAAACCTGGTCTCAGCAGAACAATAGCCGGGCGTTGTGGCAGGCGCCTGTAGTCCCAGCTACTCGGGAGGCTGAGACAGGAGAATGGCCTAAGCCCAGGAGTTGGCGGTTGCTGTGAGCTGTGTGATGCCACGGCACTCTACCGAGGGTGATAGAGTGAAACTCTGTCTCTACAAAAAAAAAAAGAATCTGCCAAAGTATGTCAGGTGGCTCTGAAGACAGAAGGTCTGGGGCATACTCACAATTCTTGGCGTCTAGTCTCCCCAGGCAGACTGTGGCTTCTACTGAGATAGCTCTGAGGCATGCAAGCTCCCTTCACGGCCCAGGCTGGAGTACTTGTGTCCCTACCTTGGGGTAAAGGTTATAGGTCATAGAGCTAAAGGGCGGCAAACCCCCTTGTTTTTGGCTTCATGCTTAAGTTTCACACTTACTGGTGTCCTTTGCCAGGGAGGCTCCTACCCTGGCTGGAGTAAGAGAGCAGCCCAGCCTGTGTCCTACCATGGGATATTAGGGGAACATGAGTGTTCCCCAGGTGGGGCCATCACAGTTAACTTTGGAGGCAGGGGGTATCCAGCCTCTGCACTGTTAAGTGTTTACCATAATTTTTTTTTTTTTTTTTTGTGCTTACCGTAATTTTACAAGTTCTCTCCTACCCTGAACATGCTGATGGTTTACTGACTCAAAGCAGATGACAGTTGTTTAGGATCAAAGGATGCAAAAAAAGTTCCTAGAAGCAGTGAAGGAAGAATGGTTTAAAAACCAGGGACTTTGGACAGCCATGACTTTGTATCTGAGTCCTTCCCTCTTCCCACCCTTTCTGTTTGAGGTCAGTGCTTGGTACTTCCTCAGTTTATAAAACCACTTATGTCTCCCACAAACAGGATTGAGGAAACAATCCTCCTGTCACACTGGCAAACCCTGGGACTAGAAAAATGAAGGTGCAGGCAGTCCCAGACACGTCTGAGCCCAGGATCCAGAATTAAACCATGACCACTTCCACTGAGGTCATGGCCCATTCTGGGTAGAGGTGAGAAGAGGAAGGCTGTTGCGGGACCACCTGGGCAGACCTTTACCAATTCTGCCCCTGCCTGAATTGAACATTGTCATCCTATTGTCCCAGGCTTCCTTGTTCCTTCCTGAGTTGTTTTTTGTTGTTGTTGTTACTGTTGCAGTTTGGCTGGGGCCAGGTTCCAACCCCCAACCTAGGTATATGGGGCCGGTGCCTTACTCACTGAGCCACAGGCACCACCCTTCTTCCTGAGTTTCTGTATCTTCTCCCTCCTTGCCTGTGGAGGGAGAGCCAGGGGCTTACCTTCTTTTGGGGGGGTAAGTGAGAGCAGGTTAAGCATCAAGAAAGGTTGATGTGGCTCGATGCCTATGGCTCAAGCGACTAGGGCGCCAGCCACATACACCTGAGCTGGCGGTTTCGAATCCAGCCCAGGGCCACCAAACAACAATGACAGCTGCAACCAAAAAAATAGCTGGGCGTTGTGGTAGGTGCCTGTAGTCCCAGCTACTTGGGAGGCAGAGGCAAGAGAACCGCTTGAGCCTAGTAGTTGGAGGTTGCTGTGAGCTGTGATGCCATGGCACTCTACCCAGGGTGATAGTTTGAGGCTCTGTCTCAAAAAAAAAAAAAGAAAGAAAAGAAAGGTTTCTGAGAAGCTGGAAAGGGAGACTGATTGTCAGGAGGCATAGAATGCTGAAGCAGGCACAAAAGCCCTGGCTCCAGTCTTACCTCTGTACTGAGAGGTTGTAGGCCTTGGGGAGGTCTTCTAACCTCTGAATGTCAATTGCTCATTGGAAAATGGAAACACTACTGCCCTGAACATAGGTCTGTGTGTGGAGAAAACATAGTATAAGTGCTGGATATACAGTAACATCAGAGATGTTGACCAGGGCTTATATGTAAGGCACACGTTTCTTGTCCACCCTTAACTGACATGTTCCCCCAGGGTTTGTGCTTAGTGCTGTGAGGGCACAGGGGAAGCTTTGCCCTTACCCAGAGGACTTAATATGAGTTCTTTAGATTTGCTTAATAGGAAAGATCCTAGCCTGGAGTTGTGGAATGAATGAGAAACAAAAGCGAAAGCTAGAAGAAGGGCTGAGACCAGGACAGAGGTAGAGGTCAGTGGTCTGGAAGGACAGTCTTTTCTCCACAGACATGGCCAACTTGGCTTGTGCTTCCATGTGACCCGATAGTGTGGGTTTGTAAGAAGGTGTGAGGAATCCCAGGACCTTGGACTTCCTAGAGTTTGGGAATGGGAGTGGTGACTAGACATACGGAGTTGAGCAGGAACCTAGAGGTAAACTTCCAGAAGCAGGGCTGGACGGGACTTAGGAGAGACTTTTGGATTGTTCCCCAGCCTTTGAATAAAATCTGGTATTAAACATCTTTCTGTTAGTGATATAAAGACTTCTTATCTATAATCCTTAGACCACTAGGAGGCTCACAGGGTCCTGAACCCCCTGAAGTAATGTCCATAGTGTTTTTTTTTTCTGAGTGGAATGTGCATTTTCCTAAGGTTAAAGCTGCTTTTTTAGGAAGAAGATGGTCCATGGGCCACTGTCAGCTTGCTGGTTTCTGCTCATCCCCCTCCCATCTTGGTTCCAGAGGGGTGGTCTTCATCAGGGCTGCCACTCTGGGTCAGAACATCTGGGTTAGGCATGTATACTCCTGAGCCCTATTTGAGGCCTTGTTAAAGTGATCTGCCCCTACCCAGGTCCCACCTGCCACAGGTGAGATGAGGCTTTATGACAGCCAAGAGGCTGGAGCAGTGTCCCCACCCTTCCCTCTTGCCAGCTGTTACCCAGTAAAACACCTTGGAGAGGGTGGGGCAGCCCATTTCCGGGGAGAGAGGGGGAGGGTAGAAGGAAGTTGATCTAAACCCGCCTCTTTCTCTTTTTCTCTCTCTTTCTCTCTCTCTCTCCCCTTCCCTTTCCTGCCCTGCTCCCCTCCTGCCCCTTCCTCCCACCTTGCTCCTGGGTAGTGTCCTGGAACTGCACACTCTTCCTTACCACCAGGCCCTGGCTCCCTTGGCCCTCGAGAAACCACGGGGCTTTGTCTCTGTTGCTCTCCTTGCCAAATCCAGTCTCTCTTCTGCTAGTGGTAGTTTCGGTTGCAACATAGTCCAGGTTCCCAGGCGGGAACCGCTTGGCCTGGCTGCTTCGCTACTTTTCACTGAGGAGGTGGTGGAAGGTGTCGCCTGCTCCGGCTGCATAAGGGTGGCTGGCTGAGGTGCGGCCCCCGCCCTGGGCCTGGCTCTTCCCAGTCTCTGTACTTTGCCCTCGCTGCCCGACAGGTTCTGCTGTAGGCTCTGCTGAATGGAAGTCGCTGGTAGTCCTTGCCCCTTTCTCCAGCCGGGTATGTTGTCCCCTTCCTTACTCTGGGAGTACCCTCTCCTCCCTCCCACCTCAAACATGAGATCTTTAAAGAGTTGCTAAACAGAACCAGTCAATAGCGCAGGAGCCAGGCATTAGCACAGTGTTTTAAATTCTTGAGAAGGGTGTCCAGACATGGTCGAGGCATTGACTAAGAAGGGATGAGGGACAGGTACTCAGAGTAGACACTCCTGGGCTCAAGTAAGCCTAAGGATATGCCTAGGGGGTTAGCAGGGATGAGGGTGAGCAAAGAGGAGCTTCGCTATTGGGGAGTGGGGTGGAAGTCTGGGATCGGAGCCATTGCCCAGGGCTAGTGCCAGCTGGACACTTCCTCCCCTCTACTCCACAGTGCATACTTACTCTGCCCCTGGCCAGGATGTCTCTTCCTCTTACCCTTCCCAACTCAGCCCCTTCTCAGGCAGGGGAAGCCTCAGGACACTTAAGGCCAGCCCTGAATGCAGAGCCCCTAAGCGGGAACTTTTCTAGGGAAGAACTATTGGTAGGAGCCTCCATCGTTAGAGCAGGGAGCCCTGCCTACCTGAGTCAGCACCGGGCCTCTCAGGGTGGAGGCTGTCTTCCGGGCAAGCCTGGCAACATGCCTAGGCCAAGTTCTGAGATCCTTGGCAGACCCAGTCGATAATAAAACTTTACTTTTTTTTTTTTTTTTTTTTTGAGACAGAGTCTCACTCTCTCACCCTCGATAGAGTGCCATGGCGTCACAGCTCATAGCAACCTCCAGCTCTTGGGCTTAGGTGATTCTCTTGCCTCAGCCTCCCAAGTAGCTGGGAAAACTTTACTTTCTTTTATCCTCCATGTCCTGTCTTCTTTCTTCCTCTTGACCCTGGACCCCAAAACTGTTTTGTCCCTACTTCTGAATCAGGCCTACTTAGTAACCTGCTTGGTCTGCCATTTGGTTTCAAATACTGCCTTGCAAGGTGTTCACTGTGTCCTTTCTGAAGACTGCTTGAGAGCCATGGGGGCTACTTTCAACAGATTTCCTCGGTCCTTTGGGGCTTGCCTGGGTTATGATGTAGGCCAGAGAATTTTTTTTTTTTTTTTTTTTTTTAATGTAGAAACAGAGTCTTACTTATTAACCCTCGGTAGAGTGCCGTGGTGTCACACAGCTTACAGCAACCTCCAACTCCTGGGTATAGGCAATTCTCTTGCCTCAGCCTCCTGAGTAGCTGGGACTATAGGTGCCCACCACAACGCCGGCTATTTTTTTATTTTGCAGTTGGGCCGGGGCCAGTGCCGGGTTTGAACCCTCGATATATGGGGCTGGTGCCCTACTCGCTGAGCCACAGGCACCACCCTAGGCCAGAGCTTTGGGAATGTTGGTATCCCACATCTTAGCGTGAGCAGGGAGGATGGAGGTGGAGGGGAGGGCATGGCTGTCACTAGGTCCTGTTAGCCCAGCAGGATGGGCTGATTCACAACTTGCCATGTTGTTGGTGAGACCCAGGGCCAAGATGGGTGTGCCTGGCCAGAACCATGGAAAGAAAACTCTCTCCCTGATGGCCATTCTTCTTACCTCCTCTTCATCCTTGAGGGAAGCAGTCAGATGAGGAAGTTGACTCACATGGGGCCCAAGAAGCATTTTCTACTGGGGATTTTCTTCTTTCCATATTCTCTTTTTCTGCTTCCTTCCAGTGGCTCTCCTTGCCCTGTCTTATACCTCCCTGGTGTGGGAAGCATCTGACAGCATAGAAGGGGCCAAGAGGTGGGGGGAGAGGGACTGAGTGCTTTGAGTCTTGAAAGTTGAGTGGTTAAGTCCTAGAAAGGCAATCAGTGACTCTGGAGCAGAAGATCAAAGATCAAAAGACAGTTTTTATTGATTCTCAAGGTCCTGGACAAGCGGAGGACAGGGTCCTTTCACTGTGCTGGGTACCTTGCTTGAGACCAGCTCTTCACAGCTGCCCTCTCTGAGGTTCTGGCTACTTGTCTTCCCTCTTGTGAAGGGTAGAGGTGTTGGTGACATTTCATCAGGTCTGGAGAATGGTGAGTGCTCAGCTTGGATCCCTCTCCAGTGGAGAAGGCCCCAGCGTCTCTTACTGGCCTCAGATGGACTGTATCCTGGATCTGTATCCAGTGGAACTGGAAATAGATGCAGGAGGTTATTGACAAGGCTTCTGGCTCTTCATACAGTAGTATTTAGGGACATAATGGTTGTTCTCTCATGGTCTCTCATCTATCTGTGTGAAATAGGGAATATTTATTTTTACTTCACAGATAAAGAAACTAAAGGTAGCAAATTGAGGAGCCAGGACTTGAACCTAGCTCCATTGAAATGTAGAGCTCCTCAGCACCCACAAGACTACTGTCTGGCACAGATGTGTGGGAACAGCCAACCATCTTTCAGGTGGTTCTCTTTCCCCTTTTGTGATAATCTCACCTCCTTCTTAAGATGATGCTGATAATAATAGAGTTAATGTTTGTTGAGTAAATGGCAGATGAGTGTTTGTACATCTATACTCTAAATTTTAACCAGAAAGAAAGTGGCAGAGTCTCACTTGTGGTTGTTAATTCTTAGCTGTTGATGCTCTTTAAAGTCCAGCATGCAGGCTCGGCGCCTGTGGCTCAACAGGCTGAGGCACCAGCCATATACACCTGAGCTAGGGGGTTCGAATCCAGCCCGGCCCGCCAAATAGCAATGACGGCTGCAACCAAAAAAAAAAATGGCTGGGCGTTATGGCAGGTGGCTGTAGTCCCAGCTACGTGGGAGGCAGAGGCAAGAGACTCACTTGAGCCCAGGAATTGGAGGTTGCTGTGAGCTATGATGCAACGGCACTCTATCCAGGGTGACAGCTTGAGGCTCTGCCTCAAAAAAAGAAAAAGTCCAGCATGCAGCCAAGCCAGGTGGGGAGTGCTGTCCAGTTGTCCCACACAGATCAGCCCCTGGGAACCCAAGATGGATAAGCAGAGCAGAATGGACATGAGATGCCCAGATTTGGCTTCAAAGGGGTAGAGGGCCAAACCTGCAGGTAGACACTAATTCCCTGTTTTGGATTTTGAGGACTTGGAGACTGTCAAACTCCTGCTGCCTTTGGCTTGTATCCTCAGAGAAGAGAGGGGTGATAAGAAACTTAGAAGATAGCTGGGCATTGTGATGGGCTCCTGTAGTCCCAGTTACTCGGGAGGCTGAGGTAAGAGAATCGCCTGACCCCAAGAGCTGGAGGTTGCTGTGAGCTGTGACACCATGGCACTCTACCGAGGGTAACAAAGTGAGACTCTGTCTCAAAAAAAAAGAAAGAAAGTTAGAAGGTGAATTAGAGGTTGCCAAGGAAACTTTCCCACCTATCTTCCTCTTGTGGGAGTTGGGGCAAAAGGAAGGTTTTCCCTGCTCATGGTCCCTAGGCAGGCTGGCTGAGTGGGAGGCAGTCTAGAGCAGTGCTTCAGGGAGGATGGGGCTGAGAAGAGGTAAGCCCAGGCATTCAGGACACTGCTGGGTAGGGCTTAGGCTACCCTTCAAGAGACTGACCCAATCAGGTAGTGGCAGGGCCTAGAAATATTCTTCTCTCTAAGGGGTGTGAACCCTAGAGTTACTTTGGGAGGGAAAAAAAGCCCATATTAAGGCTCAGCGCCTGTGGCTCAGCGGGCTAAGGCGCCAGCCACGTACACCTGAGCTGGCGGGTTCAAATCCCGTCCGGCCCACCAAACAACAATGACGGCTGCAACCAAAACTGGCCGGGCGTTGTGGCGGGAGCCTGTCCCAAGTCCCAGCTACTTGGGAGGCAGAGGCAAGAGACTCACTTGAGGCCAGGAATTGGAGGTTGCTGTGAGCTGTGATGGCACAGTACTCTATCCAGGGTGACAGCTTGAGGCTCTGTCTCAAAAAAAAAAAAAAGCCCATATTAAAAAATTTACTTGTGGGCGGCGCCTATGGCTCAGCGAGTAGGGCGCTGGCTCCATATACCGAAGGTGACGGGTTCAAACCCAGCCTCAGTGGAACTGCAAAATAAAAAAATAGCCAGGTATTGTGGCAGGCGCCTATGATCCCAGCTACTCGGGAGGCTGATGTAAGAGAATCGCCTAGACCCAGGAGTTGGAGGTTCCCATGAGCTGTGTGACACCACGGCACTCTACCGAGGGCGATAAAGTGAAACTCTGTCTCTAAAAAAAAAAAAATCTACTTGTGTAGCAAATGCTGTTTGAGGACTAAGTCAGGCTTAGGTGAGCTTCAGAGTGTGTGGAGAATAGGTCCAGAGAACTCTGTGGGCTGCAGTGAGCAGACAGTAAGGGCTGGGGGCTTCATAGAGAAGTGGAGGTTGGTAAGGATATGTAGAGGAGAGAACATTCCATAAAGTGCCAGGGAGGTCAAAGGGACTTTTCTGGGATGCCAGGAGCCTCCCTCTTCAGAGCCTACAAGATGCATGGGCTCTTTGCTCCACCAAGGTCCAATCCCAGGTGCTTCTGCAATCTGAGCCAAACAATTCACGAAAAAGCAGACGTAGCTACTCTGCCAAGGCCCTACATTGACACGGAAAAGTATACAATCAGAATACTCTACTTGGCTCAGCGCCTGTGGCTCAACAGGCTAAGGCGCCAGCCACGTACACCTGAGCTGGCGGGTTCAAATGCAGCCCTGACCCGCCAAACAATGACAGCTGCAACCAGAAAATGGCAGGGCATTGTGGTGGGCACCTGTGGTCCCAGCTACTTGGGAGGCTGAGGCAAGAGACTCACTTGAGCCCAGGAGTTGGAGGTTGCTGTGAGCTGTGATGCCATGGCATTCTACCCAGGGGGACAGCTTGAGGCTCTGTCTCAAAAAAAACAAAAACAAAAGAATACTGTACTTGCTGCTGCTATTGTTTCTGCCTAAAAACATCCAGTTAGGCAAGTAAGCTTCTTATTTATTTGTTTATCTTTATATGGAACACTTCATGAATTTTGATGTCATCTTTGAGCAGGGGTCATGCTAATCTCTGTATGGTTCCAATTTTAGTATATGTGCTGAACTGAACACGAAAACAAAATTCTTGCCAAGGAACCCTGGACAGTTCCTTGGGTAGTAGCAAGCCATTCTTTTACTCTGGTTTTGAGGGCTTCACTCACAGCCAGCAAGGGCCATGAAAGGAAGGATTTGATTCACACTGCTCTCATCACCCTGCCACTCAACAAACTATCTCTTTGAAGTTTCCAAGACAGCTCTGGATGGTTCTGCAAGAAAGCTCTGGCCACAGCTTTGACCCAGTATGCTGGAGCAGTGTTGTCAGGAGTTCTTTGAGAGATGCAAATTGGGGTGCTACAGAGGGATTAGAGCAGATCCTGTAGACCGTTTTATTGAGATCTAATTGGCCAGGCTCGGTGCCTGTGGCTCAACGGGCTAAGGTGCCAGCCACGTACACCTGAGCTGGCGGGTTCGAATCCAGCCCGGGCCCGCCAAACAACAATGACAGCTGCAACCAAAAAATGGCCAGGCGTTGTGGCGGGTGCCTGCAGTCCCAGCTACTTG
>CAUYON010135147.1:0-31579 GCA_963573935.1 Arctocebus calabarensis | reverse complement strand
GCTGGCAGCTTTAGTATAACTCACTCCAGTGTTCTGTGAGCTCAGGAGGGCCCCTCAAGCCAGTAATTTAGCCTGGGAAGGTTGATGCCTCTTTCCCTGCCTTGCCCCTCTGTCACACCCAGTCTCTGGTAACCCTGCAGGGCTGTGGTCTAGTTCCCTCCAATGAGTGGATGCTCTAGAGATTTTCACCTGCCTAGGTCACACGGGGCTCTGTGGTTCCTCAGCCAGTCCACCAGTTATGTCGGTGTTGGCAGGGGGGGAGGTGAGGCCTGACACCTGGGTACTTGATGGGGACTGGGGCGATTCACTCAGTTCCAGCCCTGTCCCTGATTGATGTAAAGTAGATGAAAAAGCTGATAGAACAGAAGAAGTTCGCAGAATTCCTGCCCTGTGGAGGAGATGCTGGGCTGCTAATAGTCCTGACTCAGTCTGTAAGCTTCAGCCCTTTGTCTCAGCTGTCATCCCCTGAGGGTCAGGTGTTGCCGAAATTTAGCAAAGCTTTGTTCCGCTTCGGCCAGCCACTTTTCAGCCAGCCGCTTTTTGGCTCACTCTCTCCCCGCTCCCAAGCCAAGAGAACAGCACAGACCAGTGGCAACCCATGCCCTGTTCACACCCCTTGAGAAAGTGTTCAAGAATCTGGACTCCATGGGGGGACAGACCTCCAGACCTCAGGGGGAGAGTGGAGGGGAGTGCCAGGAGTTCCAACTTGCAGGTAGAGAATATATACAGTTTTATACAGCTTTATGCCTGGCAGGAGAGTGCCACGGCACAAGGGAAGGAGGTCCGGTTTTTAGAGGGTCTCTCCCATGGGGTAGAGAGGAAGGACATCCAAATTCTGCTCGCTTGTTTGTATGGAGGTATGGAGTATACTGCGAGCTGTTCTCTTGGGGGAGGGGACTCCCGTCTGCTTGGCGATGTGCTCTGTACCTTTTATTTGTATCCTTGGGGTCTCAGGTCACTTCAGCAGGGTTGATGTGCGTTCCTCGACCTTGTCTCTTGGCTCAGCTCCAAACTGTTGGCTTTCTCGCTAAATTTCTGTCCTTTAACTCTCCTTCTGGACAAGAGCGTCTGCAGAAAGCTGGCTGCAGACCGCCATCTTGGCTTCTCCCCTCTACATAGCCAGCATCTTCTTCTAATACAGGGCTCTTTCATCTACATGGAAAATCTGTAGCCACCCTCTTCTTAGCTAGGTCTCCTTTATAACTTGTTCCGGCTTCTTCTATATCAGCACTGGCTGTTTTGCCTTGTACTTTTACATCATTACAATGCAAAACAAGTGACTGAGCCAAAGATCTAAATCAATGGAGGTTTATTAAGCCAAAGTTTGAGGCTGTGCCTGAGAAAAGCACAAACTGTAGAAGCATCCGTGACCTGTAGTCTCTGAAGAGGGATTTGGGAGAAAAAATATTGATGGCGGCTGTTGAAGGAGAGAGGAAACACAGAAAGAAAAGGAGGAGGGGGTGGGCACTGAGGCCATGGTTACATTCTTGTGAGGTTCTTATTACTGCTCAGTAAATCTACATTTTACATAAGACAAGGCAAATGTTTGAAGAGAAAGAGGAGTAAAGGAAGAATCGATTTTGCCAGATGTCTCTGTGTGGGTAGAGAATTGATTGACCCCCCTCTTGCCTCTGTTCTGCATCTGGGAAGATAAACTTGCAATCAACATTTTTTAAATAATAAGATTTAAACAAAAATTAGTTTTAGGAGCTACATGTAGCCTGCAGACCTAAAGTTACAATAGACAAATATTTATTTATGAGGGGCTAGTAAAGAATTTCCTTATGAATGATCTGTGGGGATGTGGCTAATGTATAACTTTACTAACAGTTATTCATTTGGAAGGGGATGTTTTATGATTCAGACTTTAGGCTTGACCTTCCTTTTGCATAAGGAGTTGACATCGTCTTAAGATTTTTATTCTCCTTATGGAGACGGCCCTTTCCTTAAATCTCATGAACCAACCTCTGCTAGCTTCCAACTTTTCTTCGGCAGCCTTCTTTGCCTCTCTTAGGCTTTATAGAATTGAACAGAGTTAGGGCCTTGCTCTGGATTATAGGAAAGTTTTAGCTGGTTTGTTTTATCTAGACCACTACATATTTTCTTCATATCAGCAATAAGTTTGTTTCACTTTATATCTTTCATGTGTTCACTAAAGTAGTGCTTTTAATTTCCTTCAAAAACTTTTCCTTTGCATTCACAACCAGGCTAAGTGTGAGGCCTGGCATTCAGCACATGTTAACTTTCCATGTGCTTTCCTCACTAAGCTTCACTATTTCTAGCTTTGGATTTAAAATGAGAGATGTACGAACTCTTCCTTTCACTAGAACACTTAGAGGCCATTGTAGGGTGATTATTGGCCTAATTTTAATATTGTTGTGGAACTAGGGAGGTCCAACAAGAGGAAGGGTGTTGGGGGAACAGCCAGTCAGTAGAGCAGTCAGAACACACAGGACATTTATTAAGTTTGCCGACCTATAAAGGCACAGTTTGTGGTGCCCCAAAACAAACTACAATAGTAACAGGAAGGATCTTTGATCACAGATCACCATAGCAGACATGACATCATTGGAAAAGTTTGAAATATTGTGAGAATTACTCAAATACGACAGAGAGACAGGAAGTGAGCACATGCTGTTGGAAAATGGTGTTAGAATTACTTGCCCCAAATCACACGGCTAGTAATTCAAATTTTCATTTGAATCCAGAATTCACCTGTCTCAACAGAGTGTTGCTCCACAGAGTGTTGCTACAAGCCTTCAATTTGTAAAAAACATGTGATCTGTGAAGTACAATAAAGCAAAGGGCAACAAAACAGGTGATGCCTGATAGCCTTTATTCTGGGCAGCCATATTTCCAACTAAACAGTCTAGTTCTATTGGAGAACAGAGAAACAATTACAGAGACCATGAAAAGGGAAAGACAAAATCCAGTTAGAGGTGGTTAAAAAGAGAATATAACGTAAGGAAATAGAAGCAACATGCATAAGCAACTCTGTTTAAGATTTTTTTTTCTGGAAAGGGGAGCAGATAAATGGAGTATTTGGAAGATACCATAGAATCAGTAACAACTTAAGTACGGTGTGGCGACTACAGAAATGTGCCTTTCAAATCTTCTGTGAGGCGTAATATGATTGCCTAATGGTCCCAGCTGCTATAGTCTGGAATCCTTCCCTGCTCATTCACACCCAGGGCACACCTTCCACAGGCTGCTCTCAGCCATGACCAAGGGTAGCAGGGCTGCTAAGGTAGGCAAGTGCCTACGTGGCATAGGACTCGTGTGAGTGGCAAATTTGGCTTGAAGGCTCCCCATTGGCATTACCCCAATTTTACTTTTTTAGAGTTGCAAAGCAGCCTCCCCCTCTCCTTCCCTCCCTTTTACCCTCTATCTCTCCCACTCTCCCTCCTTTCCTTTATTTCTTCTTCCTTTCACAGGGGTCAACTTTGCATTATAATCTGACAGTTCCTCAACTGCTACATTTTTTGGCATGTCTAACTTCTTGGAAAACCTGAACTATTCTAAGAGTAGGTATTAGAACGTATTTATAGCCTGATGGGAACAATCCAGGCATTGGGGGTGGGGGGCTGATGATGCTTAAAGATAAGGGGATCATCACAGGTTACAAGTCCTTGAGGATGTGAGATGAGACGGAATGCACAACCAGGAATGTACAGTTTTCCCTTGTGAAAGAAGAGAAAGCAAAGGACTAGGGTGCAAATACCGTTTGGTAAATATGAGAGAAGGAAACAAAGGTAGTTCTTTCTTTGTTTCAGCACCTCATGAGAGATTGTTTCTTCATGTGGTGGGAGACAGGTGAATTCTGGATTCAAATGCAAATTTGAATTACTAGCTGTGTGATTTGGGGCAAGTAACTTTTCTGCTTCTTGGTTCTCTCATTTTGAGGACCGAGCTCTTGTGTGCCATCTAATTCAGAGACTTAAGAAGACTAAATGAGTTAATACACTTGAAGGCACATAAAATGTTAATATTTATTTAGCACAAAATGTGCAACAATATTCACTATTTTCTTAGTAAAATATGAAGTTTATCAGCAGAGATTAAGGAAGGGAAGCAGGTGAGGAAAGAAGTGAAAGTCATCTTGAAGAAGTGGACAATGAATGCTCACTGGCCCTAAGTTTCAAGTGAAAGAGTCAAGATGATTGAGAGGTTTTCTTCTGCCATTTTCTGCAATTTGGATATAGTCATGAATTAGGCCAGTGATTCTCCACTCTAGCTGCACATTAGTTTCCCCTGGGATGATCCTAAAATTTACTAATGTCTCAGGACTTCTCCTCCTCTGAATGAATGAGTCTGGCATAGAGTCTAGCCAACTTTTAAAGATACTCCAAGGATTCTAATCCATGGCAGCACAGAAAGGCACCGTAAGTAAGGGAATAGTTGGATATAGCTGAGGTTTGGAAACCTTACAGGAGAATTCAGAGGAAGAAAGATCAGGAGAGGAATTAGTTATGGAAGAAAGATCAGGAGAGGAATTAGTTATGGCAGTAGAGTCTAAGTTAGGTGAGGAAAGAAATTGAAGGCTTTCAGGATGGGCCATGAAAACAGTTGAGTCAGGGTTTAGTTTCCCTTCCCACAGGAGAAAGGAAGCTGTTGAAGTGAGAAGGACTCTGAGAGCAGAAATATCTCATATCTCAATGAGATCATATCTTTATCTCAAATACCAAATATATAAGTGAGCCCTTAAATGTTATACTGAATAAACAACACAAAAAGTGATTAAAATACGTGAGAATTACTCACTCCGATGACTCTTTCCAAGTCCAGCCTAAGAAGTCATTATCTGAATCCAATTAACCGGAGGTGCTTTTGTTTTAAAAGGATTACTGTGCTGATTGTTCACTTACGGAGAACAAAATCTGCCCTAACTAAGAAGGGACTCATGTATTACAGAGTATTAAGGGGATCACGGAATTGACAAGAGGGCTGAAGTAACAGATATTGGATTTCCAGGAAGAACTAACTACCAAAGCTACAGGATGGAACTGAGCTTAGCGATTTTTTTTTTAAAGTCATAGCTGTGTACATTAGTGCAATCATGAGGTACAATGTGCTGGTTTCATATACAATCTGAAATATTTTCATCAAACTGTTTAACATAGCCTTCATGGCATTTTCTTAGTTATTGTATGAAGACGTTTGTATTCTGCATTTAGTCAGTTTCACCTGAACCCTTCTGAGATGCACCAGAGGTGTGGCCCCAACAATTACCCTTCCTCCACCATTCTCCCCTCTCCCCTCCCCTCCCTTACCCCTTTCATAGCAAGCAGACAGCCCTCAGAATGGGAGAAAATATTTGCAGGTTGTGTCTCCAACAAAGGTTTAATAACCAGAATCCACAGAGAACTCAAAGAAAAGAACAAGTGATCCCATCTCAGGGTGGACAAAGGACTTGAAGAGAAACTTCTCTAAAGAAGACAGGTGCACAAGCTTAGCGATTTTTACAACCTTTGTGTGGTAAACCAGCAAGAGAAAGAGCAATCAGAACCGTTCAATAAGATTGGCACTAACCACACACCAGTGCAGTCTTAAGTTGTTTGTATGTTGCTGCTTAGTGACAGAAAAGTGCAGAAAAGTGTTGAAAACTGTTCTGTACAAGGTGGGCACAAAGTTCACACCTGGGATAAGTTTGTTTTTTAAGAGTTATTGGTTACTTTGTCAAATACAGTAGAATGTCTATAAGTTGACCAACCAGGGGATTGTGACAAATTGGTCCACATACACAGATGGTCTACATAAGGAACTAAACCTCCTGTCCTGACAGGTACATGTACTTTACTTTCTTGGACAGTATTTATCAGAGAAATCATACATAATCAAAACACAGTAAAATCATACATACAGGATCATACCAAATCAATACATTTACTGTTTTCTCATGGTTTAATCATTCTTTCTGAAAAAAAGAGTCAGTCTGTTCCTTATTCTTATTACAAACTTAAATAGAGAAAGCACTCTCAATGCTGGCTATACCATTCAGCATACCTGGGGCATTTTTTCATAGCAAATGATGTCAACTGCTTATCAGAAGCTTGACATTCTTTTCTTTTTAACTTTTTTTTTTTTTTTTATTAAATCATAACTGTGTGCATTGATGCATTTAAAGGGGTTCAGTGTACTGATATGATACACAATGTGAAATGCTGACAGGCACCAATGAACACATGTATCACAATTATACTCTTTTCTTAATAGTTTTGAAATGTACCATTGCATCATGCACTGACATTCTCTTCTTTTGGAGACTTTGCAATTTCTGTGTCATCCTCACTTGCTTCTTCCACTTCATCAGCTGCTTCATGCACTTTTACACTGGTCTGTACCTTGGTCAAAATCACTTGGAAAATTGCTTTTGAGCCAGGTTCATTACAGATTGACACCTCATCATCTATTGTGACAAAACCTTCAAAATCTCCTTCTAATTCTGCCATGGGAGATGAACTGTCTGATGGGGCCAAAATAACATCATCTTGGGTTGTGACAGATCCAACTTTTTTGGAACATGTCTATATCATTTGTGGCTGAACTTTATTCTAAGCACAACTGATCCAGAAGACAGCATCCAGAGCATTAACTGATGTAACAGATAAAGTTGCTTCCAAAGGCAGGTTTGTGTTTTAGCAATGACCCGCTGCAGGAGTTTGGCTTGGCAGTGCACTTCAAATGTTTTGATAATGGCTTGGTCTAGAGGTTGGATGTTTGAGGTCATGTTTGGAGGCAAAAATTTTAGTGTCATGTTTGTGAGATGATTCACCTGCAAGTGCCTAGGACAGTTATCTACTGTCAATAGAATAGACCATTTCTTCTTGTTCATGTCTCAGTGGTTACCCCTTAACTACTCCTCAAATACGGCATCCATCATCCATCCACATCTATTTTGATCTCCAAGTACAAGGGAGGTCTTCAGGCTCTTCAATTGTGCATGGCTTTGACAATACACCAGTCACCAAGGGCTTTAATTTCTCTTCAGTTGAACTAGCACAAAGAAGAACTGTGAAATATGCTTTGGAAAGTTTCTGCTGTTAACATTTGTCACCTTTTGCGACAGGACTCCTATTAGGCATCACTGTGAAGAGACCACACTTGTCAGTGTTAGAGATATCATCTTTGAAGTTTCTGGCAAAGTCTAGAACTTTTTGATGAACTCTTCCACAACTTCTTTTTTTTTTTTTTTTATTAAATCATAGCCGTGTACAATAATGCATTTATAGGGTACAACGTGCTGGTTTTATATATGATTTGAAATACTTACATCAAACTGGTTAACATAGCCTTCACTACCTTTTCTTAATTATTGTGTTATGACATTTATACTCTACACTTAGTAGATTTGACATGTACCCTTGTAAAATGCACCATAGGTGTAGTCCGACCAATTACCCTCCCTCCAACCATCCTACCCTCTCCCCTCCCCTCCTCTTCCTCTTCTCCCTTCATCTTGGGTTGTAGTTGGGTTATAGCTTTCATATGGAAGTGTTGATTATATATTGGTTTCATAGTAGAGCTGAGTACATTGGATACTTTTTCTTCCATTCTTGAGATACTTTACTAAGAAGAATATGTTTCAACTCCATCTAGGTAAACATAAAAGAGGTAAAGTCTCCATCTTTTTTTAAGACTGCATAATATTCCATGGTGTACATATACCACAATTTACTAATCCATTCGTGGGTTGATGGGAACTTGGGCTTCTTCCATGACTTAGCAGTTATGAATAGGCTGCAATAAAACATTCTGGTGCACAACTTCTACTGGATTCACCACATAAGACTTTCTGGGAAATCTTGTATTTTGATCAATCTTGTATTTTGATCTAAATTTCTTGAGCCAACCACTTAATACTTAGAAATCTGCCATCCTGAATTCCTGTGTGTATTTTTTAGCAACTTCTTAGATCATTGGCTTAGGGATTTGGGTGTTAACTGTCCTCATTTGTTTGAATTAGCTTAATGTGGCTTCACTGACTTCGTGGATGGATGTTTTCCTCCTCTTCTGACGTAGGTCTTGGCTTTCCTTGCCATAGCTCTCCAAGCACTCATGTTTACATTTTGGATTTTGCTAACTGTGGTCTTGCTAACATCAAAATGTTCTGTCATCTTCTTTTGGCTACTGCTTTCCAGAAAACTATAGACTATGATCCTTTTCTTTCAGTGTCAGCTATATAAATTTTTCAGTAATTGTAGCATGTACCTACAATTCAGACCAGTTCTCCATGTTGAAAAAAATTTACAACACATGATTGACAATAGAATGTTAGGTTTAATGTGGTAATAATAAAACGTGACAAAAGAATTTATACTAAAGAAAAAAATAACGCAACTAAGGGGCAAAGCCTACACCTTTTACCCATGGGTGTAGAGTGGACTGAAGTGGTCAAGTTACAGAGGGTAAATTAATGTTGTGTGTCACTGTCCACATTGCCAAGATACAACTTACAGAAGTGGTCAATACATAGAGGTCAGTCCTCCACTGAGTACATGTAGTGCATGTCCAGGCTATGAAAATTAGGTCAACTCTGGAGGTTCTAATACGATCAATATACTATTCTTCATTATTCTGATACCTTTTATCTCTATGTTCAATAAAATGGTCTGATCATTAATCTAAAAAACGTATAATAAATAATGTTTTCCTGTTATACTTTTTTTAGATTAGCAATTAGACCTGATTTTTTAAATATAAGAATATTTCACCTGAAAACTTATGGAACATATTATTTTAAAATAAAACTAATATACAGTTTGAGTATAAGTTTATTTTATGTTTCCCAACCTTGTGGATAGTTTATATAGTAAAAATAGTTGTTTTTCTTTTTTCCCTTTTAGAGACAAGATCTTGCTCTGTTCAAGGCTGAAGTGCAGGGGTACACTCACACCTTACTGCAGCCTCAAACTCCTGGACTAAAGTGATTTTCCTACTTTAGCCTCCACGATAGCTGGGATTATAGGTGTATGCCCCATGCTCAGCTAACTTTTGTATTCTTTAGTGGGCGGGGGGGGGGGCTCCCTGTGTTGCTGAGACTGATCTCAAACTCCTGGCCTCAAGCAATCCTCCTACTTTGGCTTCCCAAAGTGCTGAGATTATAGGTGCAAGACAACATGCCCAGGCTCGGTGCCTGTGGCTCAACAGGCTAAGGCACCAGCCACGTACGCCTGAGCTGGCGGGTTCGAATCCAGCCCGGGCCCGCCAAACAACAATGACGGCTGCAACCAAAAAATGGCCGGGCGTTGTGGCGAGCACCTGTAGTCCCAGCTACTTGGGAGGCGGAGGCAAGAGACTCACTTGAGCCCAGGAATTGGAGGTTGCTGTGAGTTGTGATGCCACGGCACTCTATCCAGCTGACAGCTTGAGGCTCTGTCTCAAAAAAAAAAAGACAACATGCCCAGCCAACTCTCTGCTCTTTACTTATGATGCAAAGCACTCAAAGAAGTTATTAGTAGGAGGGGGAGAGCGAGAAGAGGAAGAGAAGACAGGGGTAAGGGAGAGGGAAAGAAAGTTTTAGGAGTGACATCTAGAACAAATATGAGCAACAGATTATTCAGGCTAAACAATTCATTATAACTAGATAGGAAAAGCATTCTTTCAAAGGACCACCTGTACAGTTAAAGGAAAACACTCTTTTAGGTTTTAAATTTCACTATCCCTATTCTATTTTAATTATTCTTTGTATGAACTTCTTTTACATTTTCCTTGCTATTATTTGTTTGTAATCATTTTTCATATATGGTCTCTCTTAAGGCTTATAGGAAATGCCCTTATTCAAAAGAACATTCCATGAGGTCAAAGAGTTTGGATTTAAGATTGGGCTCTAAAGGAGAATTACTTTGACTTACATTTATATGTATGTATCTGCAGTCATTTAGAATTGACAGTTGTGGTAAGTGAGGGTAGGTATCAAGAGCTATTTTTTTCCCATACATTATGTAAATTGACCCAGCATTATTTTTCCATAAGATTATCCTTTCCCTCCTGCATTTGAAGTGTCATGTTGGGTCATAAATTAGGTGAGCATCCATACATATTTGGTTCTCTTTATGGAACCCTAACCCTATTCTTTTCCTTTGGTTTACTTTTCTATGTTTGTTTTTATGCCACACTGAATTAATTACCACTTCATAACGGTTCTCTATATCTGTTAGTGTAAGTCATCCACTTTTGTTCTTCAAAATTTCCTTGGATATTCTTGCACTTCTTCATTTCCATTGAAGTTTTAGAATAAACTTGTCATGTTCCTTAAAAAAAAAGGTATCAGGCATTTTATTGCAATTATGTCAAATCCTTACATCAATTTGTAGATAAGTGTTTTCTGCTATTTATTTAGATGTTCTTTAATTTTTCTCTGTGGTGTTTTGTAGTTTGCAGTGTAAAGACCTTATACACCTTTTTGTTGCCTTTATCTCTAGGCATACAATATATTTAAAATATTTGTAATAGCATAATATTTAAAATTTCTTCTCTATTTATAGCTGATATGACTGATTTTTAAAAATTGATTTTGTATGTGTGAGGTGACTTTGGTGAATTCAGTTTTTACTTTTAATAGTTTACATATAAAGTACATATTTTAGATTTTCTACAATAGCCATAGCATCTGCAAATAATAACATTAACAATTTCTAATGTTAACATAATTTCAGATTTACAGAAGAGATACAAGAAAAAGAATTTCTGTAGATTTGTCCCCCAGTAGTGGGCTAACACTTCACTACATTTGCTTAATTATGCCCCATCAATACATAAAACTACCTGTTTCTGAACCATTTGAGAATAAGGTACTGACATGACATCCTTTTATCACTGAATACTTCATTTTGTGTTTCTTTAAAACAGGGACAGTACAATGATCAAAAGCAGGAAATTAACAATGGCACAATACTATCAGCTAATCAAAGTCTTCATTCAAATTAACAAAATTTGAAGTCTTCATTCTCAAATTAACAAAAGAACATTTCATATCACAAATTCTATTCTCTTGCTATGTAAGTCCCTTCCGTCTTTTAAAATCAGAATATTCCCCTACCTTTACTCACAACTCATAATCTTAGCGAGAACGCTCCTCAGTCAGGATTTTATGATGTCTTTGTATGAGTAGATTCAACTTACACAATTGATATCATGAATACCATATAAGTGATGTATTTTCCTGTTTTATATTGGGGGGTACATTATCATGATTATGTTAACTTTGATTAAGGAGATGGTAGTCAGGGTTTTCTAGGTGAGAGTTCTAGTTTTCCCTTTGTAATTAATATGTATTTGTGAAGAGATGCTATGAGACTATGTAAAATTTACATATTCATTTATAGACTAATTAAATATTTAAATATTCTAGTAAATATTCTGTAAATCATCAAACTTTTACCCCACTAGTTTTAGTATCTATTGATGATTCTTGCCTGAATCTTTCTCTCTCTCTTTTTTTTTTGCAGTTTTTGGCCAGGGCCAGGTTTGAACCCATTGCCTCCGGTATGTGGGGCTGGCACCCTACTCCTTAAGCCACAGTTGCCACCCGCCTGAATCTCTTATTAATATAATAATTACCAAATAGTTTTTTAATTCAGCTGGAGTAGCTGAAGGCTAATTATCATGTCATCAGCTGTCCATCAGAGTGGTTCGATGGTGGCCGGTGCTATGTGACCCGTGAGGAAGGCCCAAGGCAGATTTTAGCGAACACATAACTGGGGGCTCTTGTTATGACAGGGGACCTATCTGTCATCTGTGGTGACTGTATCCCGCTAGCGCTCTGTAAACCTATCTCAGCTTCCTCAATAAACTTCATTGCCTGCTTGCCTTGCCTTTGTTGTGCCTGGCCATTATTCAGCCAAGAGCACACCGAGAACTGAGGACAGACAAGTGCCGACCTGACACTGTCATTCCTTCTGTATTCGTTAGATGAGATTCTGCTGTGAGAAAAACCTCTTCCTCCTTTACTCATTTATCTATTCGTTTTTTATAATAGTACGCGCTCATCATTTCTTATTTTAAGTTATAGTCTATCACTAGCATTGATTTACATTGTCAAATTATCCCAGATTTGGTCAGTGGGAGCAACTTCAGGCTGGTTCCCGGCTTATTTTGACATGCTCCCATCATTTTTTGAGTGTTTTCTTACTTTCTGGTATAAGGCTGAGGGAGCATGGGGAATTTCACCCCAAAATATGTCTCTGTGGTATAATAAATATTTTGAATTAAAAAGTCTTAGAGACGTTCCCATATCTACACAAAGACAGGAGGGACCCGCAGAGGCTGTCCTTGTTCTCTCTCTGTTATCTCGTTCATCAAGGGGAAAGAAGACCAAGAAGGTAACTGCTCCTAAACAGACCATTTTATGATATAATCACTGTCTCCAAGGATTATTTAAATTACAAAGAAAACTATGCACAAGGAATTCTGTTCTGATCTAATTATGCTCCCAGGTAATCATTTATTGCCCAACAACAAAATAATTCTTCTCCCCCCTTTATAAGCTATTTTACTAGCATTCAAGCCACCATTCTTTTAGTAACTTCAAGAGGATATGTAAGCTTCTGGACCTCATCAGGATATTAGGCAACCACTCTTGTGATTCTCCCCATGTCCACAGTTAAAAAGACTTGTGTGCCTTTTCTCTTATTAATCTATGGTGAGTTTATTTTTCAGTAAAACTTTAAGAGGCCAAGGGTCTTGGTCCCTGCAGAATGTTCAAAGCTCATCTCGTAAATATTCCCACCTTAGTCCTAGAATAAACCGTTTCTCAGAGTCCTAGTTTATTTTTGTGGAGAATGGTATTAAGAAAACAAGATGTGAATGCTATAGGTGCTCTGCTACTAGGAGGCTAGTGCTCCCAGGGCCACTCGGTTGATAGAGCTAAGAGTTCATACTAATACTGCCAATTCCAATCCAACCCTAGGTTACCAAGTTCACTATCAATCACATAGCTCATGGCTCAACAGCTGATAAGTTGACAGAAAAGGTATTGGGATGAAGAAAGCAACTTTTTGTTGTTGTTGTTGCAGTTTGACTGGGGCTGGGTTCGAACCCACCACCCTTGGTGTATTGGGCCGTTGCCCTACCCACTGAGCGACAGGTGCTGCCCATATATATATATATATATATTTTTTTTTTAAGTAAATTTATTTCAGGTTAATGTGAGGGTACCAATAACTAGGTCAAAATATTTGATTTTGTTAGGTAGAGTCCCTCTTGTGGTATGTCCCACACACAAAAAGTGTGCCAAACACCCCCAGCCCGTGCCCATTCAGAAAGAGCACCTCAACTCCCTCCTCTTCTCCTTCCCTGCAACTGGAATTGAAATGAGTTTTTCTCTTATGTGGGCATGCATCAGATTGTCTACTGGCTTCATATTAGTATTGAGTACATTGGATAATTGCTTTTCCATTCGTGTGATACTTTACCACAGTGATTCTCAACCTTCCTAATGCTGCGATGTATTTTCATTGTTACAAAGGGATTGCAACCCACAGGTTGAGAACCACTGCTTTCCTAAGAAGATGTATTCCAAATCCATCTAGGTTAATCCAAAAGATGTGAAGTCACCATCTTTTTTATGGTTGAACAGTATTCCATGGTGTGCATGTACCATAATTTGTTAATCCATTCCTGAGTTGATGGGCATTTAGGCTGTTTCCACATCTTGGCAATCATAAATTGAGTTGCAATAAAGAATCTAATGCAAATGTCCATATGAAGCAATGTTTATTTGAAAAGATAGCAAACCAAGAAGATGATGGACCATCTTAAGTTAATGTAAACGTCAGACTTCTTTCTATGTTAAAGGAAGAGGGAAGAGAAGGTTTCCTGTCAAGAGAGGGACCACCATTTAAGCTCTGGCAAGCACCTGAGGAGGTTGAGAAATTTCTTTCTTCTTGGTCAGCTGGCTTCCTATAAATCTTTAACATAACATTGTTACTTATGTGCATACTTTTCTTATCTCCCTGGGAGATGGGATGGTTATCATTTTTCTTCTACAGGCAAATTACATTTCTCCTACCATTAGCTGGCTTATATATAGAGCTAAGCAGAAGATTTTAACCTCAGGGATATCACTGCTGGGGATCAAAAGCAAAAATGGAATTAGTCATGCTAAACCTCCTTTCACATGACAATTACAGGGTTCCTTTGGGCTTTCCTCCTTTCTATATTTTAACTCCTCTCTCCAACATTGAGAAACCTTGCTCTAATTATCCATAATATATTTAGTTATTGGTTCAATCTTTCAACCCTTTCGCAAAAGTTTCTCCAGTCATTTTTGGTTGAGATGATTACCCCAGGACATTCTTGAATGGTTACAAAATTCCCTGAATTCTAGCATGTTTAAAACTATTTTCTTACAGATTGATAAGTAAAGAATATCTTTGACATAAATAAAATCCTTGATTACATGGAAGAAACTTAAGTGCATTTTCCTTAAGAATTTTTAAAAAGCTATTTCATTCCTCCATATGGTGTTTTAAGGCAGTCTGATGTCAGACTATTTCTCACGTCTTTTTATCTTATTTGATCTTTTTGCTTAAGTTCTTGAGTTTTGTTTTGTTTTTTAATTTAAAAAGTCTAATACTTTCAAGTGTCCAAGGTCAATTTTCCCACTTTGGGATATTACTTGTCCTTCACATGGCTTTCAGGTGTGCGTGGTGTATGTGTGGTGGGTGGAGGCAGCGTTCATCAGCTGAAGTAGCCTTGTTTTCTATTTCCTTCATGAGATAATTTTGTATACCTTTGTCTGCTTTCTCCTGGTTATGTCTTGGAAATTTGGCTATAGTAGTCCCTTGGACAGAGATACATTCCAGACCCTCAGTGGATGCCTGAATCAGCAGATAGTACTGAATGCAATCGCTATTGACTGGAATACATTTCTCTTCACATCTTCTACCCACAAATATAATGCCTTTCCATGTTGTCTAAGCACACATCATGCACTGTGGCTTTAACTATTTCAGGGTGAGGCGCAACAGCAAAACTAGCATGGATTTCCTTTTCTTTCTTCACAATTTCACAAATAGAAGATTGGTTCCTTCTGTAGACCTTAGCGACTTCAGCATATGATCTTTTCTTCTTACCTTATTAAATCGAGAACTGTCACCTTTTCACTTAAAGGATGACATCTTTAAGGATGTCACTAAAAGGATGACTGTCACTTTTTCACTTAAAGGATTACCATCATCACTATCTTTGCAGCCTGAGGTCATTATTAAGTAAAATAAGAGTGACTTGAACACAAACACTCCGATACTGCCACAGTCATTCTAGTAACTGAGGCGGCTACTAAGTGGACTAAGGGACAGTAGGAGACACTGGCTGAAAGGATGATTCACGTCCTGGCCAGGACAAAGCAGGACTGAAGGAGATTTCATCATGCCACTCAGAACAGTGTGCAATTTAAAACTTATGAATTGTTTACTTTGGGAATTTTCAGAAGTAAATATTTAATAATTTAGTATTTTCAAGCCATTGTTGACCTTAAGTAACTGAGACCACAGAAAGGAAAACTGTGGATACGCGGTGGTGGACTTCTATATATTTATAAGATTCCTAGTTAAAAAGTGCCCCCTCTGTCAGTGCAGCAAAGTACAGTCTTTAATTAACAGCTTTTGTCGTCAATGAGGGGAGACATGGGAGAGGAGTTCTGAGTCCTCTGATATTTTGGTTTTCTATTATCTTGTAAAAGCCCATTGTAGTATATTACACAAGACATAGTGTGGCTATGAGATTAATGATGACCACAAAGTCACTATGTTATTCTAGAAGTTGTATACTATTACATTTGGCATTTAGGTCTAGGATCCATTCTGACTTATTTTTTGTGAAATATTTGAGGTCTGTGTGTAGATTTGATTTTGTTTTGCATGTGGATGTGTAGTTGTTCCAGTACCATTTCTTGAAAACATCGTCCTTTCTCTGTTGACTTGCCTTTGCTCCTTTGTTAACAATAAGTTGTTTTGGGCGGTGCCTGTGGCTCAGTGGGTGGGGCTCTGGTCCCATATACCGAGGGTGGCAGATTTGAACCTGGCCCTGGCCAAATTGCAACAACAACAACAACAAAAAATATCTGGGCTTGTGGCAGGCACCTGTAGTCCCAGCTACTCAGGAGTCTGAGGCAAGAGAATTGCCTAACCCCAGGTTGCTGTGAGCTGTGACGCCATGGTACTCTACTAAGGGCAATAAAGTGAGACTCTGTCTCTACAAAAAATAAATAAATAAAATCAGTTGACTATTTCTGGGCTCTCTAATCTGTCCCACTGATCTATATGTCTATTCTTTCTCAAACATCTCACTGTATTGATTACTGCAGCTTTATATTAAATCTTGAAGTAGGGGATCACCAGTCCTCTAACTTCATTCTTCTCCAATATTGTGTTGACTATTGTTAGTTCTCTGCTCAGCAATATAAACCTGAGAAGAAGCTTCACATTAATATGCACAAGTAGCTGACAGAATTTTGATCTGGATTGAGTTGAATCTAAAGATCAAGTTGGAAAGAACTGATATTTTAACAATACCGAGTCTTCTTAACTGTAAACATAGACATTTCTCCATTTATTTAGATCTTTTTTTGATTTCTCTTTTCAGAATTTTGAAGTTTTTCTTCACATAGATCTTGTACATATTTCGTTAGATTTATAACTATTTCATTTTGGGGGATGATAGCGTATATGTTGTCATGTAGGTTTCTTTGTTTGTTTTGTTTTTATGAGGCAGGATCTTGCAATGTTACTCAGCCTGGAGAGCAGTGACATGTGCTAGCTCACTACAACCTCAAATTCGTGGGCTCAAGTAATCCTCCAGCCTCAGCCTCCTCAGTAGTTAGCACTATAAGAGTGTGCCACCACACACTGCTAATTAATTTATTTATTTTTTATTTTTTTTAGAGACAGGATCTTGCTATGTTGCCCAGGCTGGTTTTGAACTTCTGGACTCAAGAAATCCTCTTTCCTTGGCTTCCCAAAGGGCTGGTATTATAGTTGTGAGTCACTGTGTCAGCCAGTATTATGTTTTACATTTTAAATTCTACTTATTCATTCTTGGTAGACAGAAAAGTCCCTTTTGCACATTAACCTTGTATCCTACAAACTTGCTATGTAATTACTTATTAGTTTCAGCAGGCATTTTTTTTGATTGTATTTGTTTCTATTTATTTCTACTACAGTAATTCAATTTTTATCTCTTTTTTCTTAGCCTGGCTAGAAGTTTATCAATTTATTGATCTTCTCAAAGACCCAGTTTTTGGTTTCATTGATTTTCTCTATTGATTTTATGTTTTATGCTCTAATCTTTATTGTTTATTTTCTTCTACATACCTAGAATAATATTTGCTATTTTTTTCTAGTTTCCTAATGTGGAAACATAGATGATTGATTTTTAGGTCTTTGGACTGCTATGTATATCCCATGGGAGATATTTCCCTTGAAGCACTTTTTTTTTTACTCAACCCACAATTTCGGCAAATTGTGTTTTCATTTTCATTGAGTGTTAAAATCTTGTAAAATATCTATTGAGACTTCTTCAACTCATGTTATTTAAGTACGTTGTTTAATTTCCAACTATTTTGGGATATTTCTAGCTGTCTGTTATTGATTTCTACTTTAATTCCATTGTGGTATAAAAGCACACTTTCTATGTTTTGTATTCCTTTATATTTGTTAATACATGTTTGTGGTTGCAAATGTGGTCTATCTTGGTGAATGTCCTATATGTACTTGAAAAAAATGTGATGTTGAGAAGAATGTGTATTCTGCTGTCATTCTATAAATGTTAATAACATCCAGTTGACTGATGGTGCTGTTCAGTTCAACTATATCCTGATTGATTTTTTGACTACTACATCTATCAACTAACGATGGGTGTTGATGTCTCCAACTATGTGAGCAGATGGAAAGGAAATGTAAAGAAAAGAAAAAAGATCTCTAACTATGAAAATAGATTTGTCTCTTTCTTCTTACAGTTCTCTTAGTTTTTGTCTCCCATATTAATATTTTGATATTCTGTTGTAAGGTGCATATGTGGGTCTGAGTTATTACATTAAGCGTATTATGCCTTCTTTAAAAATTGGCCCCTTTAACATTACGCATTTTATCCCTCATAATAATCCTTATTCTGAGATATGGTTTGTCTGAAATTAATATAAGTACTACATCTTTGGTGTGGATACTATTACCATGTGTATCCTTTCACCATCTCTTTGGTTTTAATTTGTCTGTGTCTTTAAACTTGGACTCTTGTAGACAGCATATAATTGGATCTTGGTTTTTATCTTTTATTTTAATCTATTTCAACAGGCTGTCTTTTAATTAGTGTGTTTTGAACATTCGCATTTAAAGTGATTTTGATATAGTTGGATTAACATCTACCATATTTGTAACTGTTTTGTATCCATCACTCTTTCCCATTGATTCCTTTTTGTCTTCCACTTTGTTTCCCTTTTGTATTCTACCCAATATATAGTTTTGTTATTATTTGGAACAAATTGTTAAAATAATATTTTATCTTCATTTATTCCCTGTCCAACGATCTTCCTTTCTTTATGTAAATCTAAGTTTCAGGCCTATATCATTTCTTCATATAGAAGAACTTCTTTGAACATTTCTTGCAAAGCAAGGTTTGCAAAGCAAATCTACTGGACATAATTCTCTCAACTTTTTCATTCTGAGGAAGTGGTTTCACTTTTGAAGTATAATTTCACTAGGTACAGAATTCTAGGTTGCTTAAAAAACAATTCCAACACTTTATTTTTTTCCACTCTCTTTTACTCATATCATTTCTGAAGAGAACTCTGATAGAATTCTTATCTCTCTTTCTTTACAAATATTTCCCCCCTCTCTGGGTTTTCTTTGTCTTTGATTCTCGTAAAGTTTGAATATATTAAACCTACAAGTAGATGTAGATAATTTTAAGTATTTATCCTGCTTGATTTTGTCTGAGCTTTCCGGATCTATAGTTTGGTAACAAAAGTTCTCAGCCGTTATTACCTTAAATATTTTTTCTGTTCCTCTCCCTGTCTCTTCTTCTCTTTCTAATTATACATGTAATTTATAACTTTTTAAATTTTACCACAGTGGTTGGATATTCTGGGTTTTTTTTCATTCCCCTTCTCTTTGCTTTTCAATTTGAAAGGTTTCTATTGACACATCTTCAAGCTATTGATTCTTTCCTTGGCCATGCCCACTCTAACGATGAGCCTATCAATGGCATACTTCATTTCTGCTATAGTGCTTTTTCTTTCTAGTAGTACCCCATGTATAATTAAGAATGTGTATTCTACAATTGGGTGGAGTGTTCTATATATTTTTAGGTCTAGTTGCTTTATAGCATTATTCAACTCTTCTATTTCTTTGTTCATATTTAGCTATTCTTTCTACTGTTGAATGTGGAGTCTAAAGTCTCTATTATTGAACTGTCTTATTTCTCCTTTCAATTCTTTAAGTTTTTGCTTCAGATATTTTGGGGCTTGCTTGTTAGGTGCAAATGTTTGTAATTGTTACACCTTCTTGGTGAATTGACCCTTTACTATTCTATGTCCTGCTTAGATGTTTAGATTCATATTTGCAGGGAGTTCCAGGGATTTGGGGAAAAGATGATTGTGAGATGCAGTAACTCAAAGCTCTATTGGGTGGTACTTGGACAGGGTTGCCTAAGAGAGGAAGTTCCTCAAAGCATGAGATGATCCAGAGCCTATAGTAGTACAAGAGCCACCATCCAGAAGGGAAGAGGCCAAAGTAACTCCTAAAGGATAAGGAGACTAAAGGGGAACTTACAGGTCTAGGTGATACAGCACACTGGAAAATCTCTGGGTCAGAGAATTCCTAATAGTACAGTTGGCTTAGGATCTTATAACTGCTAAGATTCTCCCTTATCTGTAGGCAAAATATGAATGCAGTGAGGTTTTGCTGAGCATGCAAAGCAAGTAGGATCTAAATGGCTAAGAATATCCTTGTTGGGCTATTTTTTAAATAATTGGTTATGTAAAAATTAGACTTTGGAACTGGCAAGGTTTTGAGTTAATGGGTCTCAGAATGTAGTGAGGACATAAGGGGCCAGTACACACAGGCCATCTTTGGCTCATTTATATACTAATGCCTTTCATCAAATTGGAGGGGGGAGGTAGCTATTACTTCTTCAAGTATTTTTTATAAATATTTTTAATTTTTTTTTGTTTTTCTCTCCTCCCCTTCTGAGATTCCTATCATGCATATGTTGCCATGATTCATAGTGTACCACCAGTCTCTTGGGCTCTGCTCAGTTTTGTTTTTGCTCCTCAGCCTGGATGAGCTCAGTTGACCAATCTTTCCAGTTCACTGACTCTATGTCAAATCTGCTGTTGAACCCCTCTTTTAAGTTTCTCTCCTGTTACTGAACTCCAGATTTTATATTTGATTCTTTCTTAAAATTTTTATCTTTTTGTTTGATAGTCTTTATTTGGCATTATTCTCATGGTTTCCTTTAGCTCTTTGAGCATGTTTAAAATTGTTGATTTAGAGTTTTTGACTATTGAGGTCAATGTCTAGACTTCTTCAAAAAGTTCCTGTTCTTTTTTTTTCTGTGAATGGGTTGTGATTTTTTTCTTGCATGCCTTGTAATTTAGTGTTGAAAATCAGACATTTATTGTTGCTACTCATTGTAGTTATTGCTAATGTTTACTTTTTATGCACTAATTTTGTTGTCTATCTTCTGTGTGCGTGACCACCAAAGCCTCTATTCTATTAACTCAATGGCCAGCTAGTGATTCATCAGAGATTTCCTTAAATGCCAAGAAGCAGCTTATTTTTTTCTTGACTAACTCTTCATCTGGTTGATGTAAATACTTGATTGGTATCCAGATTTCCAATAAAGTTGATTCTGACAGTCCTCACCACAGTTTATTGGCTGACTATGGGAAGGAATGGATGGGCTTTTGAAATCCCTGCCACCTTCCTCTGACATCATGCAGTATTCTATTATCCATGAATTAAGAGTTCACATATCTATCTACCTACCTCTCTATAGCCTTTATGTAAGGGAAAAAAGAAAAAGTAAAAATAAACCATAAATTGAAACAAAAGAGTTCCCTGTGGGAGAAAAGAGGAAACAAGGATAGGAGCTAGATTTTCTGTTTTTAAATGAGAGAAAAGACACATTTTTATCTAACATGCATATATGGGAGCCTTCAGAATGAAAACTTAAAGATATAAGAGAAATTGTCTGTTTTTATACAGAGGTCCGAAACAGTATAGACAGCCATGTAGAAATATGATTGGACAAAAAGGATAGGATCTAATGCTAACAGCTTGAATGGGGAAACGCAGCACGGCCCATCTGTGTAGATTCTTCTTGGCCTCTCGAAGGATGCATTTCTTCCTTCTGAGTGTAGTAGTGCAGGACTCCCTCTGCAATGGTGGGTGTCTTCTTCATGCCAGTTTTTACACAGAATAATTTTAGGTTTTATGGCTGGGTTTTGGGAAAAGTGGTTCTGGCTTTTATGACTTGCTTTGGAGAAGAGCTATTCTAGTCTCTGGTCTCTTTGTCTACTCTCTAGGAAGTCTAGAGAAGGAAGGAAGTCTAGGTAGTCTAAGGAAGAATAGAACTGACAGAAAGTCAGAGAACAATTTCTGCTTCTGAGCCTTCATTTTGGGGTACTTTTTTCTGAGACCCCACATTCCTTGGTGCGCAACTTCCCCAAGCAGTTTCATGGTTTTGAAATTAGGTTGGTGGATTCATAAACCATTGAACCAGCCTCAATCCCGAGAATCAACCAGTCCAGCTCAACAGTTCCCATTTCAGGTAGTGGTGTTGCATATGGGCTTCCACCAAAGTTCAGGCCACTACATGATCTGAGTAATCAGAAATTTAGCAAGAGGCATTTTTTATGCCAACAAAAGAAAAACAAAGGTTAATGGTTAGCACAAACTATAAACTTAGTCTCTGAATCCAGAAGACAGCCAATCCAGAAGATTTTTAGATTCTTAGATTGGCTAGAAGCATCTTGACATATGTTTCCTGGTTTGGAGTTTATAGCAGGTGTTTCAGTGAATTTTCTGAGAAGTCCAAATAGTAGCAGGCACAAGGCTGTTTATAATTATATACAAGTTGCTGTTAGTTCCCTCAAAATCTATTGTGTCCAGCTTTAGTTTGTGGGGCTCTAGAAAAAGCACAGTTTTTCCAGGTGTGGTGCTTATGCCTGCAATCCTAGCAATCTGGGATGCCAAGGTAGGAGGATTGCTTGAGGTCCAGACTAGCCTGAGCAAGAGTGGGACCTCGTTTCTACTAAAAATGAAAACACTGAGATAAGATAATCACTTGAGCCCAAGAGTTTGAGGTTGTTGTAAGCAAAGAGGCCAGAGCACTCTACCATGGCAACAAAGTGAAACTCTATCTCAAAAAAAAAAAAAAGAAAGAAAGAAAAAGCATGGTTTTAATTTCTAGTGATCCCAAATTAGAAAAATGTGAAAACATTAGTTGAAAACTTGAAACTAGAAAAAATTCAGGATTTAGTTCAAACTGTAGGCAAATAACAAAAACTCAAAAAAAAAAAAAAATGGACAAGGTTAGAATCTAATGAACAAGCGGACTACAGACTTTTTTCCTGAAACAATTTTTTCCCCTCTACAATTTCCCATTTTTCCCAAAGACAAATAGGATCAATTATTTGCAAATAATTGTAGGATCAATTTATTGCAAAACAAATTTTAGTTTTTATTATACTTGGCCTAATTATTTGCATAAAGTACAATACAGAATAAGTATTGGCCATATAGGTTTCATTTTGTAAATTGGGCTTGCTGTAATTTTTTCATAAGGAATCTCAGATTAGACTTTTAAAGCTAGAAAGCCAAGCCAAGGATTCGCCATAAGACATCTACAATACTTGTATAAATTGAGTGAATTTTTCTTTTCTTGTCCCAAAATAACTTGGGGCTCCTGGCCTGTTAGAAAGTGATATTTTTTCTTAGGTCAAGAAACTTGTTATAGACAAGGTTCCAGAACAGCCTTTTCAAAGGGCTTTTTTTTTTTTTTTTTAAGAGACAGTCTCATTTTATCACTCTGGGTAGAGTGCCGTGGCATCATAGCTCACAGCAACCTCCAACTCCTGAGCTTAGGCGATTCTCTTGCCTCTGCCTCCTGAGTAGCTGGGACTACAGGCACCGCCACAACACCTGGCTATTTTTTGTTACAGTTTGGCAGGGGCCAGGTTTGAACCCGCCACCCTCAGTATATGGGGGCGGTGCCCTACTCACTGAGCCACAGGCGCTGCCCCAAAGGGCTTTTTATTGGCTCTATAAAGTCAACCTTTTCCCTTCCCCTTCCTTTCATTCTTTTTTTTCTTTGCTTACTTGCTTGCTTTCTTTTTTTAAAAGCATCTTGTCCTTACTAGATACAGGTCATTACAAAAGTTTTTTTTTTTTTGTAGAGACAGAGTCTCACTTTATTGCCCTGGGTAGAGTGCCGTGGCGTCACACTGCTCACAGCAACCTCCAGCTCTTGGGCTTAAGCGATTCTCTTGCTTCAGCCTCCCGAATAGCTGGGACTACAGGCGCCCGCCACAGCGCTCGGCTATTTTTTTGTTTTGCAGTTCGGCCGAGGCCGGGCTTGAACCCGCCACCTTCGGTATATGGGGCCGGCACACTGCTCGCTGAGCCACAGGAGCCGCCCAATTTTGACATTTTGACATACAGTGCAGTGTTCAATAAATCACACAAGCTATTTCATACTGTATTCTAAGATAGGCTCTGTGTTAGATGTTTTTGCCCAGCTGTAGGCTAACCTAAGTGTTCTGAGCACTATTTAAGTTCAACAAAGCTAAGCTGCAATGTTCAGTAGTTTCAATGTATCAAATGCCTTTTCAACTTATATTTCAGTTTAGGTTGGGTTTACTGGGACGCGGCCCCCTCATAATTCAAGGAGCACTTGTTTGTGTGGATTGCCTTGACCCCCCGCTAGAGCTGCTGTGAAGGCTGCCACAACATGGGAGAAAGTCATTCTCAGGTGGAGGGTTAGAAGGGGACTCCTGGAAATTCTCCAAGGTTCTAGTACCAGGCCACAGCCACGGTGGGCAGGCTCTCTGTTTCCAAGCTCTAGCTGGTGACAGCTGGCCAGGCCCAGTCCCTTGCTGGCTTTTTAGGATGCAGACGTTGGTTAGTCTGCTCAGAACATGGTGACTGGTTTTTCCAAAGGAGAAGGCAGGCAAGACAGGAGTCACACTCATCTGTAGCCTGGTCATCTTGGACATGCCATCCCATTACCTTTGTCAGATTCTACTTAGCAGAAGCGAGTTGCTAGGTGGCTGTCGGAGAGGCTGCCTGCCACGTGGCATTGCAGAAGGGGACAGGGCTCTGCAAGGCCAAACAGCTGAAAGGGACAGGGCCCTGCAGGACTGAGCGTGAATGGACATTGCCGAGCCTGCTCCACTGTTGCTCCTCCCTCCCTGGGACAGAGCAGCAGTGTCCAGACCCTGGGGAGTTAATCCTTGCTCTCCCGCCTCGTTGTCCCCGGCCCTCTCCCTACCTTTGCTTGCCCATAGTACTCCCTAGGTTTTGCTTGTTGCCTTTGCATGCACAAGGGTTGGCAGTCCTTTGAGCTAAACTCTATGGATTCAAAGAACTGAGGTGGCTTTCTGCCTCCAGCTGGACCCTGAGCGATGCAGTGAGGCCGGGACCCTAGTGACTGGAGAGCTGCCCGGTGCCTGGGCCCACGAACTCCATGATCGCACCCCTCTCAGGGTCTCGTGGGTGGACTTCCTTGCTCAGGGCCACACAGCAGCAAGTGGAGCCCACGATCCACACCTCTACTGCACACAAGGAGGAGAAGCCTTCTCTTGTCTCTTGGAGTAGGTAGGGACTTAAGACTCTAGGCTTGAGTAGCTCCTGAAGTTCCTGAGTATAGAAGCTGGGAATTACTTAAAGGAACTGTTGAAGCCTTGAAAAATCTCTGCTGGGGCTTGGCGCCTGTGGCTCAACAGGCTAAGACGCCAGCCACGTACACCTGAGCTGGCAGGTTCTAATCCAGCCCAGGCCGCCAAACAACAATGACGGCTGCAACCAAAAAATGGCCGGGTATTGTGGCAGGCGCCTATAGTCCCAGCTACTTGGGAGGCAGAGGCAGGAGACTCGCTTGAGCCCAGGAATTGGAGGTTGCTGTGAGCTGTGATGCCACAGCACTCTCTCCAGGGTGACAGCTTGAGGCTCTGTCTCAAAAAAAAAAAAAAAGAAAAATCTCTGCTGGGATTGATGGGGGATGAGACAGGGATGTGCCCTGAGTTTTCAGGATGCCCTGGTGAGCAATACCAGGCCCTAAACCCTCACTGTCAGGTCAAGGCAGTGCCAGGAGCCTGTGGTGCTGTGGGCAAGCACCAGCTCCCTGAAGAAGGCCCTGGGACTCTCTTGCACCACCCCTTACATCCACCCCTTCAGTTAAGAACATGTTTACTGGCTGGGCCTGGTGGCTCACGTCTGTGATCCTAGCACTCTGGGAGGCCAATGTGGATGGATTGCCTGAGCTCAAGAGGTCAAGATCAGCCTGAAAAAGAGGAAAAACCTCATCTCTACTAAAAAAAAAAAAAAAAAAAAAAAAATAGAAAAACCAGCCAGGCATTGTAATGGGTGCCTGTAGTCCCAGCTACTTGGGAGGTTGAAGCAAGAAGATCTCTTGAGCTGGGGAGTTTGAGGTTGCTGTGAGCCATGACACCACCGCACTGTACTCAGGATGACCGAGTGAGACTGCTAAAAAAAAAGAAGAAAGAAAGAACATGTTTACTTGCATAATACAACTTTATTATATTTACACAGTCAAACCACAGTGCACGAGTTTTCCATATACTAGGTCATTACGGACGTTTTGAAATGCACAAAAATCAAGAAACATAAAATCCGCGCAGACGGAAACAGATGAAGCCTTCCCAGCAACACTGAGAAGCTGAGCAAGGTGAAACCTGCTCAGGTGACCCGGGACGCTGTCAACTGTGTTTCCTGGAAGTGAAATAACAGACCATAACATGGTCCATCTCAATATTTTCGTAGTGATCCACGTACCCAGAAATGCTGTGACGGTCTTGCCCATCTCTGAGCTTTTCTGTGAAGACTGATACACCAGTCTGTGTCGTTGGCTGGCCCCGGCCAGCACGCAATCCTCTGCCCCGGTCAGTGGGAGCTTAAGGATAACTAACCAGAGAGAAACTTCAATTGGAGCAAAAAGATTCCAGCGGAAGCTGTTTGGTTACTCACCCAACTTCCACCACCCCTACTGCCGTCTCAGGAACCCAGGCTTCTTGTCAAGGTCCGCCAAGTCGTATCTCTTGGCAGGTGGAAGACCACACTGGGGAACCTCAGGGCCCAGAGCAGGGGCTATGAGGAACCCCAACCTCCAGCCCTCACCTCTGCTTTAATCGGTTTGAGCTGGATTTCCTGTTACTTGGAGCCAGAGCGTTTTGACACCGTGGTTGTACCTGTCTTTCCCCCTTACACGTCTCACAGGCTGTCTGCATGCATCTTTGCAGCAGGATGCTTTATTCTGGTTGAATCCCGAACTGAGCCCTGGTGCTTGCACTCACACCCCTACTCCACATCCCACTTGGCAGGGGGTACCATGCTTTCTCACCCTGCCCGGAAGGGACATGGCCACATGTGGGTTCCCCACAAACCAAACCATAGCAAGAACTTGGATGTGGGTGATTTATTCACAAGTAATCCCACTAAGCACAGGCGTGGGCTGGGGATGGAGGAGGGAAGCAGGGCAGGGAAGGGCAGAGAGGGGGCCACAGAGTCCAGGAATGAGGGTTTCCACTGCGGGCAGAGAGACTGTGGAACACAGGCCTCTGATGTCCCTTCAGGAGAGGGCCGAGTTGGGCATTTGTGCAGACTCCCTGTGAATGTGGGGCCCTGGGGGATCAGCCTCCCCTGGCATGATCAAGCTGTGCCTGCAGGATAGGAGCACGTTCCCAAGGGCAGTCTGTGTCTCCTGTGCTGCAGGAGAGCTGGGCAGCCAGGGTTCCAGGTAGTAGGGGTAGGTATTCTGTTCAATCACTGTAGCCTCAATCTCCTTATCTGTGAAATGGGGCTAGTGTTAGTGGTGCTGCTGAGGAGAAGCAGTAACAAATGCACTTCCTCGGGCATACAGTAGGGGCTCTACAATTGCCAATTTTGTAAAAGAGGCCTGCCGCATCAGAATGCCAGGCAACAGGGTTATGCTTTCTGTCTGCCATCTCTTCCCGCACCCGCAAGCAGCCTAGGGCTTGAGCCAGCCTGCTGGCCTAGAGGCCAAGGCAATGTCCCTTGATGTTCTGCCTGGGGCATCAGGGCCTGCCTGCTCAGTGTCAGCAACCAGGGCCTAGACTGGTCTGCAAGTCACTGCCACCCACCCGTGCCCACAGACCATACCACTTGGCCCTCTGGCACAAGCAGCCACCTGTTCCCAGCCATGGGAGGCCCAGCTGCCTGACCTTTCCCTCCCAACGTCATTTTCCGTTCTGCTATGCTTTTGGCCAGGCCTGAAACACTTGTCTGAGGGAGCCAGGAAGGATTGTTCTGAGGCTTATCATTGTTTCAGGATCAGGTTGCCTGAGACTCAAAGGTCTGACAGAAACCAGAACGTCCTCTGAGTCACTGACACCCACAATGGGGTCTTTGGGTGGAGGGTAGAGGTTCCTAGGATCTGGCTGGGCCCAGGATGCCTTAGCCGCACCCCCCCACCTGCAACCAATCTCTGACTTTGTAGTCCCAGCCGAGTGCCAAGTTGGCATGAGGCCTGGCCCCCCGCCTGGGCCTTCCTCTGCCTGAGCCAAGTTACAGGGAAGGTGGAGGCCCCTCTCGGGCAGGAAGAAAGCAACCTGTCCCACCGCAGAGCAGGGGGAAGAAGTTTCTGGGCCCGAGATTAATGCCGAACCTTTCAGAACCTTCTGGTTGGAGTATGAAGGCAGAGAAGGGAACGCTAGGCCCCAGGGCCCCTTCCCAGGAGTCCATCCCTCTAGCCGAGACTGGACCAGGGTGTGTGGAGCCCCTTGGCAGCTCATGCCTCAGGGCCTCTCTGAACTCTCCTGTGTCCCACATGTCCTTTGGGAGTGGAGGAGCTGCTGCCAGGGCTCTCAGTGGCTCCTTGCAGGAATTGAGCTCCAGACGTGGGTTGCAGGTCAACAAATGAGAGCTCTACCACTCAGACCCTGTGTCCATCAGGAACCTGCAAGTGTCCCTGGCTCCTGTGTGCTGCGTTGGCCCAAGCCCCAACCCTGTCTCAGGCTGGCCGTCTAATGATCCCATGCCCAGACACACCCCTGCCATGCCCTGCCACATCCCCAGCCCGCAGGAGGGTACCAGGCCACTTTCAGGGATCCTGTGCCCTCTAAATATCCTCAAGGGGAGAGCCTGAGCCACTCCTGTGTGCTTCTGGTTCTCCCACTGTAGGGTGGCTGGAGGAGGGGCTTTGACTCCCCACGAGAAGGGCCTGTCTGTCCCAGCCCCTCCTGTCCACTCCCCTGGGAAAGCCCATAGTGCGGCCTTGAGCCTTTCAGCAGAATCTGACTTGCCTGCCTTCCTCTGGTCACAGCCTTCCTTCATGGTCACCTGCATTGATTAAGCACCTACTATATGCCCAACCCTATGACCTATGAAAATGGATCAGATATGTGAGCCAGGCCTTTGGTCACCAGGCCAGCGTCTGCAAAGCATTTTCAGCTTGAAATGCATTCACTTGATCTTTATCGCAGTCACTTCCAGATGCTCAGAGCCCAGGAAATATTCCATTTTGCAGAGAGGAAATGGACACATTTGTGAGATCATCTAACTGTAGCAGAGATGGGACCAGAATCCAGCTGTTTTGATTCTGATGTTGAGTGGCTTCCCTCAGTTATTTTTGAGGAGTTTAATGCTAAGTTTTTGAGGCAAGGTGGCCCAGGCAATTCCCCTCTGAGAACCACTGAAGCTGGCACATAACCAGTCATACGCAACCATGCCCCAGGCATTGCAGAACACTGCAGAACAGAGGGGCCCTGTTGAGGGTGAGGTTGGAGGGCCTCAGGCAAGCAGCAGGTGCAGCTTGAGGAAGGACGGGGGTGGGGGGGGTGGGGGGGAATGTCCAAGTAGGTAGGACAGTGCAGGGTGGACAGTGTAGACATGCCCGAGGCTCATGGCCTGCAGCAGATCAGGCTGGGATGGTGGTAGAGACAAGATGGGCATCTTGAGGGTGGTCTGTGCTGCAAGGTAATGATGCCGCAGCAGGCTTTGACCCAGGAAGTAACCCCCGAAATGCATCCAGCCTGGAGTAGCCTGGGGAGGTGTCAAAGGTGAAGGGTCTCCAACCTCTATTGCCCATAGTGGGTGGGGACAAGATCCTAGAAATTGCATTTTTAAACTTGGAGTCAATCTCTGACGTACAACTATGATAACACATTCTGCACAGTAAGTCTCCACGGACTCAAACTGTTTCTCCTCCCGGCCCACAGGAGCCATTCGGCCACCTCTAGTGGTGGCTTCTCCACCCCCAAAGCCTGCCTTCATAGGCACCGTCTGGCAGGACCGCAAACCCTTACCCTGCCCTGAGCCCTGAGGGCGGCCCCAGCTTGTTCCTAGAGGCTGTTTGGGGGTCTCTGCTCCAAGCCTCCTCTCTGGATGGTGTTTGGCTGGCGGCCAGTTTTGCTCTGTGAGCTGTGAAGAAAGACACTCGTTAGCAGCCATCGCTCCCCTGTGTTCTCTGCCCCTCCTCACACTGCTGAGCCCCTTTCTCTAATCCAAATCTGCTCCTTGAAAGCATCAGAGAGCAGTCATTCCTTCCTGTTCGGGCCACCATCTCAATTCGGTCATCGTTCCACACTCAGTTGGTGAATGCGGCACCTGGCACACACCAGGCGCCCAGGAAAGGGAAGTGCGGACTGACCGGGTGGGTGGGGGGATGTGTGAACACTCTCCGAGGCAGGAAAGCAACTGAAAATGTGCCCTGTGCTACAGACAAGTGGGGAGAAGTTTCTACTGGCTGTTTCATCCCCTCTGACCGCCTGGGAATTACCCTTTGGGCTCTGTGGGCTGCAAATGGCTGGAAGGTAAGGTGATTAACACAGCCAGAGCCCTCACAGTCACAGGTAGTAAGGTGCAGTGTGGGGCAGCGGTGGTCAGGCAGGGGCAGGACACAGCAATCTTAGTGGGGCCTGAGACTGGACCTGTGGCAATGTCTCAGGTGTCACCAAATCCCTCCAGATGAAACAGGAGTCAGCACCTGCCTGTTCTAGCTGGTAACAGCAGATGTATTTTATCTCCTGAGGCCCCCCTTTATCCTCTGATCACCTGCTGATGAGTAGCTATACTAAAGCAAGATGGCTTCCAGGGGCCCTTTGCCTCCTCCCCTCCCACTGATTGACCCTTAATTTGCATAGATTAGAATGGTAAACGTGCTCAGACCTTAGGTTCTCGCCAGAGCTGCAAGTCATCCCACAGGAAAGCTGTAGGGACACACACACACAAGTATATAGTGTGTGTGTATATATATACACATATATGTATACCACATACACACATGTATATAGTGTGTATTCACACACACCCACAGAGATGGCCATAAAGTTCATGTGCAATTTTATGGCCACCCTGTATATACATGGTTATATATAGTTTTAGGTCTTTGGAGTCCCTTCCTGGAGATCCGTGTCCAGGCTCAGATCAAACGCGAACATCTGGTCTGCCACCCCACATCCCTGCTGCGCCATTGACAATAGCCAAATCATAGCATCAACCCAAGTGTCCATTCATGGATGAAGGGATAAAGAAAATGGGGTGTATAGACACAACTAAATATTATTCAGCTCTGAAAAAGGAAGAAATTCTGTCATTTGTGTCAATGTGAATGGAATTGGAGAACATTATGCTAAGTGAAATAAACCAAGCGCAGATACCATGAGATCTCACTCACTGTGGATTCTAAAACAATCCACAGGGTGGGCAGGGGAACAGCAGCCCTCAGCTCAAAGGTGATTGCCAGAGGCTGTGGAGGGCGCAGAGAATGGGGAGATGATAGTCAAAGGGTCTCATTGACAGAGCCTCAATTAGGCAGAACAAATACATTTTCTTCTCTTTTTAGAGACAGGTTCTCATCATGTTGTCCAGGCTGACCTCAAACTCCTTGACTGAAGCAATCCTCCTCCTTCAGCCTCCTGAGTGGCTAGGGCTAGTGGTGTGTACCACATGTTTTATTTATTTTCTTTGTTATATAATTGCATAGTGTGGTGAACATAGTAAATAAGAATGTATTGTACAATTCAAAAATTTAAATTTTCCATATTATACTTATAAATCATAATATCACCTATGCCCTATAAATATATAACAATAATTCTCAAGTTATAACTTAAAAAAATTTAAAAGAGTAAACATCTGAAACAAGAAGCTTGCAGTGATGGCTCAGCCAGGGGAGTCCAAGCAGGCCTGGCCCTGAGCCCTGTGACAGGCAGTGTGGCTTTTTTTTTTTTTTTTTTGAGACCGAGCCTCAAGCTGTCACCCTGGATAGAGTGCTGTGGCATCATAGCTCACAGCAACCTCCAATTCCTGGGCTCAAGCGAGTCTCTTGCCTCTGCCTCCCAAGCAGCTGGGACTACAGGCACCGCCACAACGCCTGGCCAGGT